>JACATO010002614.1:0-31702 GCA_018389105.1 Nautilus pompilius
AATTGAAAGAAAGGAAAAGTATAGAAGTCTTAAAGTTATCACGGAAAGCAGTATCATTAATATAGATAGAAAGTATAGATAACACGATGTTAATCCTGCGAGCCAATTTGATGAAATAAGGAGAATAGTGTCGAAGTCCTCTGAAGTTAACCAAAATAACTACATTTATTTACAGAAAGTGAAAAGTTTGGAAGACTCTGAAATTCACCTAAGAACCAGCTATAATTGAAAGAAAGGAAGAAGTATAGAAGTCTTAAAGTTATCACGGACAGCAGGTATCATTAATATAGATAGAAAAGTATAGATAAACTGATGTTTAATCCTGCGAGCCAATTTGATGAAATAAGGAGAATAGTGTCGAAGTCTCTGAAGTTAAACCAAAATAACTACATTTATTTACAGAAAGTGAAAAGTTTGGAAGACTCTGAATTCACCTAAGAACCAGCTATAATTTGAGAGAAAGAAAGAAGTATAGAAGTCTTAAAGTTTATCCGGACAGCAGGTATCATTAATATAGATAGAAAAGTATAGATAACACTGATGTTAATCCTGCGAGCCAATTTGATGAAATAAGGAGAATAGTGTCGAAGTCTCTGAAGTCAACCAAAATAACTACATTTATTTACAGAAAGTGAAAAGTTTGGAAGACTCTGAAATTCACCTAAGAACCAGCTATAATTGAAAGAAAGGAAGAAGTATAGAAGTCTTAAAGTTATCACGGACAGCAGGTATCATTAATATAGATAGAAAATAGATAACACTGATGTTAATCCTGCGAGCCCAATTTGATGAAATAAGGAGAATAGTGTCGAAGTCTCTGAAGTCAACCAAAATAACTACATTTATTTACAGAAAGTGAAAAGTTTGGAAGACTCTGAAATTCACCTAAGAACCAGCTATAATTGAAAGAAAGGAAGAAGTATAGAAGTCTTAAAGTTATCACGGACAGCAGGTATCATTAATATAGATAGAAAAGTATAGATAACACTGATGTTAATCCTGCGAGCCAATTTGATGAAATAAGGAGAATAGTGTCGAAGTCTCTGAAGTTAACCAAAATAACTACATTTATTTACAGAAAGTGAAAAGTTTGGAAGACTCTGAAATTCACCTAAGAACCAGCTATAATTGAGAGAAAGAAAGAAGTATAGAAGTCTTAAAGTTATCACGGACAGCAGGTATCATTAATATAGATAGAAAAGTATAGATAACACTGATGTTAATCCTGCGAGCCAAATTTGATGAAATAAGGAGAATAGTGTCGAAGTCTCTGAAGTCAACCAAAATAACTACATTTATTTACAGAAAGTGAAAAGTTTGGAAGACTCTGAAATTCACCTAAGAACCAGCTATAATTGAAAGAAAGGAAGAAGTATAGAAGTCTTAAAGTTATCACGGACAGCAGGTATCATTAATATAGATAGAAAAGTATAGATAACACTGATGTTAATCCTGCGAGCCAATTTGATGAAATAAGGAGAATAGTGTCGAAGTCTCTGAAGTCAACCAAAATAACTACATTTATTTACAGAAAGTGAAAAGTTTGGAAGACTCTGAAATTCACCTAAGAACCAGCTATAATTGAAAGAAAGGAAGAAGTATAGAAGTCTTAAAGTTATCCTGGACAGCAGGTATCATTAATATAGATAGAAAAGTATAGATAACACTGATGTTAATCCTGCGAGCCAATTTGATGAAATAAGGAGAATAGTGTCGAAGTCTCTGAAGTTAACCAAAATAACTACATTTATTTACAGAAAGTGAAAAGTTTGGAAGACTCTGAAATTAACCTAAGGATCAGCTATAATTGAAAGAAAGGAAGAAGTATAGAAGTCTTAAAGATATCATGACAGCAGGTATCATTAATATAGATAGAAAAGTATAGATAACACTGATGTTAATCCTGCGAGCCAATTTGATGAAATAAGGAGAATAGTATCGAAGTCTCTGAAGTTAACCAAAATAACTACATTTATTTACAGAAAGTGAAAGTTTGGAAGACTCTGAAATTCACCTAAGAACCAGCTATAATTGAGAGAAAGAAAGAAGTATAGAAGTCTTAAAGTTATCACGGACAGCAGGTATCATTAATATAGATAGAAAAGTATAGATAACACTGATGTTAATCCTGCGAGCCAATTTGATGAATAAGGAGAATAGTAGCGAAGTCTCTGAAGTTAACCAAAATAACTACATTTATTTACAGAAAGTGAAAAGTTTGGAAGACTCTGAAATTCACCTAAGAACCAGCTATAATTGAGAGAAAGAAAGAAGTATAGAAGTCTTAAAGTTATCACGGACAGCAGGTATCATTAATATAGATAGAAAAGTATAGATAACACTGATGTTAATCCTGCGAGCCAATTTGATGAAATAAGGAGAATAGTGTCGAAGTCTCTGAAGTTAACCAAAATAACTACATTTATTTACAGAAAGTGAAAAGTTTGGAAGACTCTGAAATTCACCTAAGAACCAGCTATAATTGAGAGAAAGAAAGAAGTATAGAAGTCTTAAAGTTATCACGGACAGCAGGTATCATTAATATAGATAGAAAAAGTATAGATAACACTGATGTTAATCCTGCGAGCCAATTTGATGAAATAAGGAGAATAGTATCGAAGTCTCTGAAGTTAACCAAAATAACTACATTTATTTACAGAAAGTGAAAAGTTTGGAAGACTCTGAAATTCACCTAAGAACCAGCTATAATTGAGAGAAAGAAAGAAGTATAGAAGTCTTAAAGTTATCACGGACAGCAGGTATCATTAATATAGATAGAAAAGTATAGATAACACTGATGTTAATCCTGCGAGCCAATTTGATGAAATAAGGAGAATAGTATCGAAGTCTCTGAAGTTAACCAAAATAACTACATTTATTTACAGAAAGTGAAAAGTTTGGAAGACTCTGAATTCACCTAAGAACCAGCTCTAATTGAGAGAAAGAAAGAAGTATAGAAGTCTTAAAGTTATCACGGACAGCAGGTATCATTAATATAGATAGAAAAGTATAGATAACACTGATGTTAATCCTGCGAGCCAATTTGATGAAATAAGGAGAATAGTATCGAAGTCTCTGAAGTTAACCAAAATAACTACATTTATTTACAGAAAGTGAAAAGTTTGGAAGACTCTGAAATTCACCTAAGAACCAGCTATAATTGAGAGAAGAAAGAAGTATAGAAGTCTTAAAGTTATCACGGACAGCAGGTATCATTAATATAGATAGAAAAGTATAGATAACACTGATGTTAATCCTGCGAGCCAATTTGATGAAATAAGGAGAATAGTATCGAAGTCTCTGAAGTTAACCAAAATAACTACATTTATTTACAGAAAGTGAAAAGTTTGGAAGACTCTGAAATTCACCTAAGAACCAGCTATAATTGAGAGAAAGAAAGAAGTATAGAAGTCTTAAAGTTATCACGGACAGCAGGTATCATTAATATAGATAGAAAAGTATAGATAACACTGATGTTAATCCTGCGAGCCAATTTGATGAAATAAGGAGAATAGTATCGAAGTCTCTGAAGTTAACCAAAATAACTACATTTATTTACAGAAAGTGAAAAGTTTGGAAGACTCTGAAATTCACCTAAGAACCAGCTATAATTGAGAGAGAAGAAAGAAGTATAGAAGTCTTAAAGTTATCACGGACAGCAGGTATCATTAATATAGATAGAAAAGTATAGATAACACTGATGTTAATCCTGCGAGCCAATTTGATGAAATAAGGAGAATAGTGTATCGAAAAGTCTCTGAAGTTAACCAAAATAACTACATTTATTTACAGAAAGTGAAAAGTTTGGAAGACTCTGAAATTCACCTAAGAACCAGCTCTAATTGAGAGAAAGAAAGAAGTATAGAAGTCTTAAAGTTATCACGGACAGCAGGTATCATTAATATAGATAGAAAAGTATAGATACACTGATGTTAATCCTGCGAGCCAATTTGATGAAATAAGGAGAATAGTATCGAAGTCTCTGAAGTTAACCAAAATAACTACATTTATTTACAGAAAGTGAAAAGTTTGGAAGACTCTGAAATTCACCTAAGAACCAGCTATAATTGAGAGAAAGAAAGAAGTATAGAAGTCTTAAAGTTATCACGGACAGCAGGTATCATTAATATAGATAGAAAAGTATAGATAACACTGATGTTAATCCTGCGAGCCAATTTGATGAAATAAGGAGAATAGTATCGAAGTCTCTGAAGTTAACCAAAATAACTACATTTATTTACAGAAAGTGAAAAGTTTGGAAGACTCTGAAATTCACCTAAGAACCAGCTCTAATTGAGAGAAAGAAAGAAGTATAGAAGTCTAAAGTTATCACGGACAGCAGGTATCATTAATAGAGACAGAAAAGTATAGATAACACTGATGTTAATCCTGCGAGCCAATTTGATGAAATAAGGAGAATAGTATCGAAGTCTCTGAAGTTAACCAAAATAACTACATTTATTTACAGAAAGTGAAAAGTTTGGAAGACTCTGAAATTCACCTAAGAACCAGCTCTAATTGAGAGAAAGAAAGAAGTATAGAAGTCTTAAAGTTATCACGGACAGCAGGTATCATTAATATAGATAGAAAAGTATAGATAACACTGATGTTAATCCTGCGAGCCAATTTGATGAAATAAGGAGAATAGTATCGAAGTCTCTGAAGTTAACCAAAATAACTACATTTATTTACAGAAAGTGAAAAGTTTGGAAGACTCTGAAATTCACCTAAGAACCAGCTCTAATTGAGAGAAAGAAAGAAGTATAGAAGTCTTAAAGTTATCACGGACAGCAGGTATCATTAATATAGATAGAAAAGTAATAATACTGATGTTTTCCTTTGAGATACTACAATAGCTGATTTACTCTATAGGAGGCCATTCCATTAGTATTGAAGATACATTTTCAGAGAAACAATCCTAGATAAAAGATGCCATAATACAGTTCTCATGCTGCTACCCTGTGTATGAGTGATCAGCATCAACTAAAACTCTGAATATGCTGACATCACCCCAAACAGAGTATTATAGACTGCAGCTACTATTTTTACTACCCTGATTTGTCTTCCCATATACGATTTCACTGCCTGCAACCAAAAGTTCGAGGTCATCCCTACTTTTATAGTTCTGTCAACTATTTGATGTTACCTGATTTTCTAGTCTGTGATGATGCAAGAAATAAAAAATTTAAATAAAAAGAAAAACAAAAGCAAAATAACAGTCATGCGAACACTTTTACTGTTAATGCCAATATCATCGATGACGTTTGGCAGTACATTCGTTGCACATTTACTGGTTGATCACGTGTGTGTTCTAGATATAATAACCAAGTACTATTCCTTTTTTGAGTTTTTGACAGTAGCTAAACAAAGACAAGGGAATATTTACTTTTATGTCTATACAATCAACAAGCCAACGAATCCTTTCTATTAATTATTGATTTTTAAATGGTGTAGTTTCGGGTAAAGTGGATCAGTTTAAAAGAAACCTAAATCATTCAAAACATTTAACTGTCACACAAAAGCAGTAGGATTTATCAAAGTGTCCCGACGTACAGACAACGCAGAGACAGAAAAGCTGTTGCATGCTCAAACAAAAGTTTTTTAAAAGGTAATAACGGTATTTTGCTAGACTTTACCCCAAATAGATGGTCAGGTTGGTTTATTTCACAAAGATCAATTTAGGACTGCGGCACCTGTCACGAATGAGATGGTTCTTGCCAGCAGCCTCAACAAACATCATCGAGTCGGGTACAGCCGCTGTATCCAGTCTTCCATTCTGCTCCAGGACTGTAATAGTTCCTCTTCGTACATCGCTGAGTGTGAGTGAGAATCCATGATTTTCCTGCTGTAACAGGAGGTCAGCGCTAGGCGTGCTTCTTGTCAGGGGTGATGGTAGTCAGCGATCCTATTGATTTTAGTTCGGCATTTGTCTTTCTGCTCGTGACAGGTGATGAAGGAATCCAGAGGAAACATTAAAACGCCATACTACTCACGCAGTGGGAATCTTCTCACAACTTCTTCGACATCTTTTTCCATGTTATTTTTGTTTCATCTGCACAGTGGACAACTTTTTATACTTAAAATCAATGCACCTTTTACACTTCTACAAACATTAGCAGCTCATGTTTTACACACTAGCTCAAATGATCCACTTTACCACGTAGTACCATTACACTATTCAAAGATAAAGAAACCCTGGAGCAAAGTTATCTTTTTTTTCTTAAATTAAGTAGAATTTAGGCCTATATTTCTGTAAACCTAGAAGAGCAATACGACCACAATCTACTTATTTCTATCCAGCAGCTCCTCTGGCCGATTTAATTTTCATGGTGAAATTGTATGTACTGGTTGATGGGTTCAGCGCCAAAGGGAAATGCAGATGGATGTTGTTTATTTATTTATTTAATACATATTATTTGAATAAATAATTATAGCTTTTTTCTGATAATCTAAGATATTTTCCGATATATTTCATCGCTTTCTGCTTATTCATGGATATTACTAAAATTTAAAAAAACAAACAAATTTTAATTCATATTTTTTAGTATAATAATTCTTATCTTTTCCGTCCTTTATATCCTCGCGAGCGTGGAACAGAGGTTGTCTTTGGGCGACTTGCATCCCGTGGCCACTTGTTGGGTTACAACTCCGCACGGTGTTTTTGGATGTCGTTAATCCATTGCAGTCATGATCTTCCCGGTGTGCCACCAACGTGGTCGAGAACCGTTTGAGGTGTCAAAGCTATTTGAGCTGTTGGTGTTCAATATACCAAAAAAAAACCGATGCCCTTTTTAAATTCTTTTTATTCTGGTTGCCCCTGACCCCAGTCAGTCTATTTCTGTTTTATCTAATTCTTGTTTCCGTTGTTATAATTAATAACTGTAAAATGACGCCATTAAAAAAAATTAAAATAATTAATATAAAACGAAATTTTATTCTTCCTATTATTAGATTTTTATGTAATTATTTTGCTAATGACTCAGCCCATCTCGGAGCAGAGAACGAGGCTGGATGAGAATAGGGTCTGGTCTGCGATTTACCGATAGGAGCTATTTTGGGGTCATGGGTATTTATTAAAATTTGCAAGATAAATATTTAAAGATCTAGAACATAGAAAGCGCGTTTATACCATTTGAAGTACAGATTTGATATTTAATTAGCATTAATTTTCTCATTTAACAAACTTGGTTAGTTTCTTTAAAGCACGACGCCAACTTTAGAAACTGAGGCTTTTAACTTTCTGGTCAGATAAAATTATCTACTAAACGCACTTGTTATCACTTCTTTTGCGATCCCTCGTGCAGCTGTAGAGACTCAGGGGGTGTCGACCCTGCAAACCAGCCAGCTGAGATGAGTAACGCTAAATTCTTCAGGGTCAAGCAATCCCAGAACCTTCGAGCGCGCACTGGGCAACATCGAGTTCACAAGGAAAGAGTCAGCAGAATTCTGTCGGAGGAAACTGAAGGAAGCAGCAAAGCGGTCTGGTTCAAAGATAGAAGCAGGCCACGGGACACTCAACGGAAACGTATCCACAATTGCTCGCCATCCTAAACTATACTATTTAACTGAAACCTTCAGCTCGCTTCCCTGGTGCCAGTTGGCCGGGTTTTTATTAGAATAATTTTGATTAAAATAGGTAAATGAACATAGTTTTAGAATACTGCAAGAGCCAGCGTTTTCTGATTAAGATTACCAGCGACCTGTGTATTTCCAGGTGAGGGTGAATATTTAAAATGTAGTAAGAATTTTAAATAATAAATAGAAATAAAAAAGGTTAAAGTATAAGAGAAATATAAAACGTGAATCTGTTTAAATACTGTAGATTTGTATTGTTTTATTAATAAATTTGTTAATTAATTTTATTTTTAAAAATTTTAATTTTTTTGAAACAGGAAAACACGTAATTATTCACAAACTTTAATAATTCCATCTAGATGTGACTGTTCCTTTTCGAGATCTGATCATATTTACAGTATCTCTGTGGAAAAATCATTGAACCTGCGTCATAGGAATGCAATCAACTGTCGTACGTATTGTTGAGATTAATGAAAAAGGATAAAATAATGTGAGTTCGATTAAAACGACCGTACGACAACCTGGTGTCCAGCACCTGCTGTCTGCTATAAGAACGAAATCAGAAGGTGGAAGTATCATTAAAAAAATTCAAAGATGATGAGTATATTATTATTATTATTAGTATTATTATTATTATTATTATTATTATTATTATTATCATTATGTCATATTATTATTTTATCATCATCATTATTATCATTATTATCATTATTATTATATTATCTCATCATTATTATCAGTATTAGCATTAGTATTATTGAGTATTATTATTAATTATTAATGATTATTGATTATTATTATTATTATTCTTATTATTTATATTAATCATTATTATCATTATTATTATTATTGATCATCATCATCATTATTATCATTATTATCATTATTATTATTATTATCATCATCATTATTATCATTATTATCATTATTATTATTATTATGCTTTATTATTATTATTATTATTATTATTTATTCTCATTATACAGTATTATTATTTTATTATTATATATTATCCTTATCATCATCATTATGATTATTAATTATTCTTATTATTATTATTATTATTATTATTCTTATTATTATTTCTTCTTATTATTATTCTTCATCATTCTCCTTATTATTATTATTATTATTATTATTATTATTATCATTATTATCATTATTATTATTATTATCATCATCATTATTACATTATTATCATTATTATTAATTATTATTATTATTATTATTATTATCATTATTATCATTATTATTCTTATTATTATTATTATCATCATCAATATTATTTATTATTATTATTATTATTATTATTTTCTTATTCTGATTATTATTATTATATTATTATTATTATTTTATTCTCATTTCTTCGGAATTGTAGTATTTTTTACTCTGCGTCCCTTTTATTTTCCTCTTTGGAAGCTGACGGTAAGAGTCCGTATTACCTCGCCAAATTATCATATTTACCAAATTGGTAATCCGCCGAATAAAATCTTATCTTTACTTACTTCATCTTTAATTACTTCTGTGTAAAACCAAAAAACGCCGCCTTTAACAAGTATTTATATGACATTAAATTGACAATAGTAAATGTCATGTAACTACTAAGTAGATATAGTCTTTGAGTTCAGTTACATCAGTCGTTACAGATGAAGTGAAGATGATTTCATATATAGTTTTGAAGACAGATGAAATCCATGTTTGACTGACGTTTGCGCATCTTCGAATTTACTCTCTATGTAGTTGCTAATATAGTGTGATTTTCCTAAAAAGTAAGTCATCAAGATGAACATTATTTTTCCAGCAGCTTGCAAGAAATTCATGCAAAGAAAAGAACGTTATTCACGTTATACGTGCCTAATCTAAGAGAGGGAGAGAGAGACAGAGACAGAGACAAAGAGAGGCCCTAACTTATTTCCAGCTAATTAGCGGAAAGTACTCCTAGGACAGGTGTTGCAAGAGAAATTCCGCTAAAAATGAGATCTACACAGAATATCAGCTGTATAGATAACTGAATGTAGAATCTTTATAATATAAAAAAAAAATTGCGGACTTATTGAAATTATGAATTCACCAGAATAAACCCAAAAGAAAACTAATAGCTGATAACTCACTAAGAATTTCACGGCGATAGTTTCTTTCAAAACTAATTTTCTTTTTACTTAAAACGTATTTTAATGGTAACATTTGTATTAAATACGATTTTAGTTAAACAATTTTTATTAAAAATCGTATTTAACACGGAGAAGATTCGTGCGTAGTTTGAATGAAGGATATTTGTGACGATGGTAACAAAACGCACTGGTCAGGGTTGGCTGCCTGTTAGCTCCGTATCCGCGGTAGCGATGGGTTGTCTTTGTGTGCGCAAGAAAGACGTACTGTTCAGGTCGGGATCTGAGATTCCTACTATCTGATTAGTAATGGGGAGGAACCCGAGGCAAGCCACATAGAAGAGAGAAAAATCAGGTCGCGTTCTGGACCCATTGCTAACCCGTTGAACAAAAATGTAGTTTGAAAAGAGCCGCTTTAGAACATTTTCCGTAGTTGGTCTGTGTGGTCTACTCAAAACGTTTAGCAAATGACAATTTATATTGTCTTTTAAAGGTGGGTGTTATCAGCGTGAATAGTAAATATACTTCGACAACTCCGCTCTCTCATTGCAAGAATTAACTACCTTAGCATCCACCAGGTGGCGGCAAATACTAATGAGACCGGATAAATCTGAAGCGATTTATAGCCATCATAAGTTCAACTCGAAGAATAGCAGAACTAATTGAAAAGGTGATTTATATAGTCCATTATTATAAAAAAAAATATTTAAAAAAATATTAATCTGTTATCTAGAAGGAATTCTGAACACTTACAAAAAGCACTTTTATTAACAGGGTGTTTGGGATTATAAAAATCCATTTATTGATTTAGCTATGTTACAGTTTCTGTGAAAAAATGAACACACCGATAACTTCAAATGACAGGAGACCGGACCCGTACGTGTGGGAAATCATCGATTCGACGAGAATTGCGGTGTTAGGTAAAATGTAAAAGCTTTTAAAATTTGTATTTCTAAACAACGGCGTCTTGGGTGGATTTTTCCGTACATTTTGGGGGGGGGGGGATATCGAACAAAAGCAATCCGCTCTTTATAATCAGTTGCATAGAAATCTAGTTTCATTAGAATTACAGTAAATCTGGTGCAGTTGTTTTAGTGAGAGGGCAGGAAGTTGACTGGTGCGCCGCATGTCGATAATGTTGTACGTCAGTCACCGGGAGCTGGTATAGGACGCAGTGTGCTCCAGAGACAAGTGAGCCAACTTTGGCTGTGTAAGCCGAACGGCTCCCACGCTGGGTATCAGCTCCCGTGTTAACGCGGCAGAACGAGTAATTTCTCCGAATGTCGCACGGAACTAAAATCAGATACCCATCAGAATTTGAAAATCAAAACTCCAAGTCTACTTATCGTTTAATACAATTATTTTAGTCCTATAATGGAAATATGATCTAATCGTAATCCGAGTCTTTCTACAAAATTGATATGCAGCAAATTTAGCAAGTGTATCTAACCAACAGGTGCTCATACAATGGACGACGCTCTTTATTAACTCTTCTTCACCAACTGCTTTAATGAAGTGTGTACGGGCGTTACGTGTGAGAACTAGTAAATGGTGATTAAATAAGGTGTTTTTTGTTCAAGGAAACCATTAAACGACTGATAAGAAAAAGATTTTGTAAAACGATTTTTCTGTAAAAATCATTCGTTTCGCAAGGGGTTCGATGTGTGAGTTCATGCAGTCGACATTCAAGTCTGTATACATGACACTTGCTGAAAATGTACTGTTGAACATGAGCTTCAGATGGTATTTAATAGACATTAAAGACCTGATCTCATCCAATACATAACGCGTCCGTGACAAATATCTATTTAGCAAAATCATCTTCGAACAGGATTCAAAATCTAATAGTAAACAGAAGAAAATGTGCATTCCAATAAGAGATTGCAAAAATGACTGAAAACAAAATGTCTTTCGCGGAAGGTGTGCCATTGTTTACCTTCATGGGTGATATGTACATAGAGAGAGCGAGATCATAACACAGCTAATAGAGAACCTTCATCTAAAAGTCCTGGCGTTTGTGCGTCTTCAGATCACGAATTCCTCTGTCAGTCCGAAATCCCATATAGTATTAGAAATAATACGGTTTCATAAAGTGGATTTAGCCAATATTTATCGTGGCTGATAGATAAGTGCTTAGACTTGTTTTAAACGGGCTCCATTCACCTCAGCTGTATAGCCAGACGGAATGAACCAATGGGAACAGCTTACATCACTCACTCATGCTATTGATTTCTACTCCTGAGCGCCCTCTGGTGACCCAGAGGGCGGAATCCAATGTAAATTCGTGAAATATAAATGAATTAACAAGCGGTTTGTACGGTCTTATTGCAAACGTTACGAGAGTGCGTTAGGGAGGGAGTTGTATTGATTCGCCTTGTTTTACCATTATTTCATAACACTCCCTTACATTCCATAAAGCGAACTAAATATTCGGCTGCATGGTTTATTGGCCGGATATTCTCGAATGGGCTAAAAGGCGACAAGGCCGACACTTAGGCAATGTTTGGACAGTCGGGAACCCTCATCTGCGCTGCTGGAATTTTGCCCAGGAAAGTGTCATTTCATTCGGACTTGAAACCAGGCCATGAGAATAGAATTTTTCTGGTGGATTTTTTACCCTGCACATTAACCCTAACCTTTCCACGCAGTGCCCGCTATGAGAAGGGCTGATTGCTTTGGACACATAACTTCGCATGTAAGCGAGGCGTTATTAGATCAGCCTACAGCCATGAAAGCTTCTGAATTTTCTAATGCTGCTTGATAAAGTCGAATTAATAAACCTGCTAATTTGCATAATAATGTTGTTATGTTAGCGTACTGAAGTGCATATCGCCGGTAGTTTTCTAGATAATTAACGGGAAGATGACCGAAGTTTTAAAATACGGAAATCTGAAATCTGACATGCAAATATATAATTCCGAAAAGCCCCTCTGAATGATGACAAACAAGTGAGACTCTATGACTTTTGTGTTGAATTATAACAAGATCTAAAAACGAATAAACAGCTGCTAATTTACGTGTTTAAACTACTGAAAAGTTCTCAATCTACGTAGTTCAGTTAAAACTCGAGCTACCCAGTGGAGTACACACCTTAGAATTTTTGTTTTTTAAAAAAGTTAAATTGCCTACCTTGTCAGAACACGGAGGACCGACCATGTTGGTGCTGGAAGTTTACATCTATTATATCTAGAATAAAAGGGAATTATTGAGAGATTAAACAAAATATGTTATTTAGAATTTTCTTAAAAGGTTGTCAAGGGATATCTGTTATTCTAAATGACAATTACCATTTTTTTTCTTAAATTTCTTGCTTATCTTTGTTTGTTTCTATACATTTTATATCATTTCCACAATACTTTCACCTTTAAAATGTGTTTGTTTAGATTTCTTAAATTCTGAAATATTCCCCATTCAGAAGAATCGGCTGACATTAACCAAACTGCTTTCATACACCGCTCTCGTTTGGCGGCAGAGTTTTACTATTGCACAGATGAATAACTTCCTCACTCTTTCAACATATCCATTATCCCTGAGGAGGAGCACTGGATGTACTACTGTCTATCTTTTACGATTCTTCTTTGACAAGCGCGAATTGTGTCCACGTGTGTTTTAGATACCTTTAGCCATTGCAAGCACACTTGTCAGTGAATCAACAGTGAAGGTTCCATGACATCATCTTATTCGTCGAGATACGTGTGGGCGGTACTTAGTCAGAGAGAGCTGACTTTGCGCTGGGGCCACTGTGAACCTTTTCTAAGTAAAAAGTACATAGCACCTGAAAACTGTTTGAACACAAAAGGTCCTTTGAAATAATGTTTATATCTTTTAATCAGTCTCTCATATTTTTCTACGTGTAATAAAGCTATTAATTTAACCGTGTTAATTAGAATCGAACTAATGGCAATCGAAAAGTTAAAACGCAACAGCATAATTTATAATTAGAAATATTAATTTAGAGTTTTCCTTTGTATTTTTTAAGACGGAATTTAATTAGACATAATTTAGCAGCCAATCAGATATTTGTCTTCTTTGAAAGACCATTATAATAAAAGATACGCTTCTGGAAACATGTGATGAGAAAAAGCTACAAAAAAGATTTTAAAGCTTTTGTTTTACATTAGCACAACGGTTCAGCATCATGTATCATAGAACTTGAAGATGTAAAGGTGTAATATTGCATTTACGTAGATGCCGCTAATTTTAAACAATTAAAATAGCGAATTATTTCAGCCTTTTTTTTCTGAAGTGATGTCATTAATATTTTCATATCTAAAAAAATAACTAATGGGAATAAGATGTTTTAAGCCGTCTTTATAAGCTTTTATTCACTTTGACTATGACCTATTGTTTAGTAAACATGATTTTAGTAAAATTACATCAATTCAAAAAGATTTCAGAATCGACAAAATTTTAATTAAATTTCTCAGTGATAAAACTTATGTTTTATTTCTAGAGATTATTTTTAAAATTTTTTTAAAAATACCTGTGTGCTATCGCAAAAAAAACGGATTTATTTTAAACTAACTTGGATTCCATATAATCTTTTGATGCAAAAGTAGAAGAAAATCCTTTAAATATTTTCCAAAGAAGGTTTTTATTCTTTTCGTATCGATACAAAAATTTTTTTTCACTTTGAATGATGCAGTATCACGCACTGACTTGGTGTTTGTTGGGTTACTGACTACGTACAACATGGGCGGCGACGAAAGGTCTTGAATGAGGGCTCGTTTTCGGTGCATTTGAGATCCGAGTTGATTTGAGGGTCTCCCATTGTATGGTTTCATCTCGTTCTTCTGTACCAGGCCGCCTGTGTAGGTTTGTTCCAAGCGATCCAGTTTCGGATCAGATCTGAAAATAACGATTCCCAGTAGGGTTTTCCGGGTACATGTGATGGAGGCTTCGTGCGTAACTCTTGATTGGCTCGCATCTTGACCACCGCTCAAATAACCCTAAAACATACCTAGGTAACTACTCGCTTGGTCACCATTATACTGACGACGTCATCTACTTAAATAATAAAGTTATTTCCAGCTGCACCTGCGTACAGTCTGGCAAGGGACCCTGAATCTCGTTCCTGTACCTCATTACAGCCAGGGTACCTCCCTGGAACACGTGCAGTATATACGCCAAATTAAATCGTTCTCTCCAGACGAGTTCGCGTCGTGAGTGGCGCTGAACGTGAAATCCTGACTCATCAGTAAATAGAACCCGACTCCAGTCAGCCGGTGTCCGAGCGAGCGACATGTTTACGGCACCAGTTCACCCGCTCCTGCTTATGGCCGCGGGTCAAGAGGATAAACAGCATGGGTCGTCTCGCGTAGCGCCCCTTTTCACGCGCAGTCTTTCTCTGGCAGCAGAAAAATCAGAAGCAACTTGGGTCGGGGTTGAACTTCTGCTTCGCCGGCCAAAACTGACACCTGCTGGAGTTTGGTCGACCTTTAAACAGTCATTGGACAATATCTTCATGCACGTGGAAATTGTGAGAGACCATATTCCCGCTCACATTTAGTGGTTCCGCCACTCGAAGTTACCACGGTTCGAATCCGTCCGATCGACTCCAAATTGGGCCAGCTGACCAAGAATGGTTAGTGGCTCAAATAGTATATGAAAACACGTTGGTCACCACCAGAAGAGGAATTGCTGTGTGCTCTTATTTCGTAGTTTCTATTAAGGACAGCCAACTGAACGTAACAAACGGACAAGAGAAAGAGATTCTGTGTGGTGATTTCTCGAGAGATTGAAGACTTGGTAAACCGTTGGAAAGACACCGGTACCGACGTTTTCACTAAAGACGTTAAAGGTACCATTTACGCAAGAAATTTTAAAATAATAATCTGCTTTTACAAACTAGACTTTGTTTTGTTTCTTATGGTAAATTAATGGATATGGACGATAATCGGCATTGAAGGTTTGCAATGATGTATGACTTTCGTTGCAAGTAGAGTAAAAAAGAAAATCCGTTAGTTTACTGTTTTTAAAATTATCTCAGAAACCTCAAAAAAAGCGTTTTGAAAGAAAATAAGATATTCTAATGGTCTTTCATATTAATTCTATTTTTTGGTAAATACTGACGGAGGCGGGTCTTTGTTCAATAGCAGCCCAACAAAACACATTAAGGTTAACTTTTAGAGTTGGAAAATTGAAAAAATTAATTTATTTTTAAAAGACCTGTAATTAATTTACAAATTTTGTGCAATTTAAATCTTGTTTCTACGTATCTGTTATTAGATAGGCCCCTTTAGTGCATGTGCTTCAGACAGAATCCATGTGTGGCATATACATTTTAAATTCAACACCCAGTTATGTAGAGAGTAGAAAAATTTGAATGTCATGAGAAGAGTTAACATGAAACAGCACTAGGATTTAGGGTGATGGAATAATTCTGTCCCAAAGGTATATTTAAATAGATCAAACGTGTTTAGGGGTATCTCTTTATGTTCCTTCTTATAATTGCAAAGCAGCTTACAATAAATAATACAAATAATATTGAAAATATACGAGTACATTCAACTCGAGAAAAAATTCATATTTTTATTTGGCATTGATAAAGTATAAAAATGCAAAAAAGAACTTGAATTCAGTATTTATTTTTTAATTATTATTATTATTTCTTTTGAAAAAAATTACGATAGAATTCTTAAAAATAGTTCATATTTTATTCATTAATTTTTTCACTCTTCTAATCATTAAATTATATTTGTTAAGGTCAGGTTACGTTGTTACCTGTCTATGTTCTCTTTGTCCACTTACTACAATCAAGGATAGTAACCACATGGCGGTCCAACGATATATTGCAGGGAACACGTGTTTAGCGTGATATCGATTAGACAAATTAAGCAAATGCTACCATGCATTTCCTTTTAAATTAAAAAAAAAACAGTTTAAAAGAGGAATTTATCTGATTTTATTCTTTAAAAAGATCTTTTTATTTTAAATAATTTAAATTTTAATTTGATCAGTAAATGATAGCAAATATATGCAAGTTGGATGTCCATAGTACGATAATTACGTGGACACGTGATACGTCATGTGACGTACACTTCAGCCTTGTAATTACAACTTCAACAAAAGTTCAGTCTTCGCGCTTCTTTTAACATTATGATAAAAATGATCGACTTTCAGAAAACAATTTCTCCTAAATCGAGCGGATTATTCACGAATGGTCGGAAAATTGCCAAAGCGTTGGGCTACTTAATTTAGCATCATCTGCGCGGTAGCTTGAAGATCCGTTTATTAAAGCACTGGCTCACATCGGTACACAAAAATTACCTCGATTTTGTCGCGCTGTTTAGGCAATGGACGCGTTGCTACATAATAACAGACAGACGAACAGACGGAGTCACCCCCCACAGAACTTCACGGCGCTCTAGCCAATGGAAGCCAACTTGCAAAATAATAAAATTGCATCGTGATATTTCCACACATTTTCTTGTGGTTGTCACAAATTAGGATTTATGCAGATAAGCTATGCAAAACAACAAGATTTAAATAAAGAAATATTGGATTATCAGTGTTAAATGGAGCGTTGGGTCAGGTAACAGGCGTCTTGCTGCAATGTAATGTAGCAATGAGGTAGAAGGGGGAAGGATAAGCGATTCCTCTGAGTCGCGTTCGGAGGCGGTGGGAAGACTCTTGAGTGTTAGCCAGGACTGGTTACCAGCGTAACCTCTTCCGCAAGTACCCGGAAACCTTTTTATTTTTAGATGTGGAGGGAAACCCGCAGGACCGGCTCGGGGAAAGAGACGAGAAGCTAGGTCAGGCCGATCCAGTTCAAACCGGAACTCAAACTCGGGGCCCCTCACCCCTGACAGTCCACCATCCAACCTGCGAGCAGAAGCTTCAATAAACAGTAGCGGCGAGATTGTGTGCCCACGTGACGCCTCTCAAACGGCGAAGTCACTCTTCATGTGTACGTTTTAGAATTTCGATATCCTTCTGAGGAATTCCGGCTTTTCTGGCGATTTTAACACGTAGGGACGTTCTGTGGTTTCAAAAGACTTTTCATAACCGATAAATGCTGAATAAATAACCTCGTTACATTTAGTGTTTTCTCTAAGTTGATTTAGGACAAATATCTGATCATTAGTCAAATATCCAAATCTAAATCCCACGGCTCCAGTTAACATCCACAAATCTGCTAATCTTTACTGGTTGATTTTAATCCAAACTTCTCCTGATCCCGTTATGGATGAACCTTATAAATAATTTGTATGCATGGGGCAGCGGGATAATAAGTCTGTCAGTTTTTGCTTTTACGTATAACACAACAATCGCGCCCTTATTCCGAATACACGTCGTCAATCAGTGTTTTATTAAACAGTTTTGTTAAAATATCAACAACTTTCCAGAATAATTTCAGCGAAATTTCTTCCCAGCTACATTTCTATTGAGCGCTATTCAAACCGCAGGGAGCTTCTTTTATAACCCCGTCTCTATTTTCACTAAATGCTGTTTCTTTTAATCCGCAAAGTCGTCTGAGGTATGATATTGATTCGACCAGAATTTAGGTCTACGGGTTACGGCTTCTCCATTGAGGCAAAACACATCAAAACACTTTTAATCGACGCAACGACACCCTGACTCACAACCTTCCTTTATCATCTCTCTTGCAGCAAAGTCGTCTTTCTTACTTACGCTTTTATCTCAAAGATCAAAAGTTTGTCTTTCGACGATGTTAAAGTTTCACTTCCAAACAGAAGCAGCAGAGAAAACCATAAAAACGGGAGATGTAGTGGACACGACGACTGTCTTATGTAGCTTAGGTGCACGAGATCACTTTGTCTGATGTACACGACAAGGAAATTGATAGACAATATAAATACTGTTGACCCAGACGTTTAATTCTGCAGCAAACTTATACTTTACTAGGCTGAAACGGGTCTAAAGCAGGGAATAAGCCCCTATTGCTGCAATATTAAATTATCCTTTTACGATGCTATAAATATTATCTTTAACGAGAAAAAAAAAATCATGCACGAAATAATAGCGACTTGACAAAGTTTGATTTACTGTGTGCTAGAGAGTCGTGTCTTTTCACTAAGATAACCTATTAATGGGCTTCTGGAATATGATGTTCTCCAAAATTTTAAAAAATGTATGTAGGTTATATTTAGTTTAATTATTGGTACAAGGAAGTAAATAATCTTCGTTAGCTATACAAAGCTCCTTTCAGCTTTAAAACTCTTTCGCATATCAATAACAACCACGGGTAATCGATTCCATTCCTCTGGTATTCTGCTGTTGAATGTCTTCTTCCTAACATCAAACCATGCTGATAAATGAGCTAATGCAGAACCTAGTTACGATTTATTCTAAGCTGTTAATGTTTCTTATATTTATCAGAAATAATAATTAAAAAGATTAAGATAAGAGCGTCACTTAAAAAAAATTAACTGTCGTTTGCAACGAACTGTAACAATTCTCTGATATACTTTGATGACGAGTTGTCTCTCTTAGATAAGAAGATACGTACTTCCTATATCAGAGGCAATGTATAGCAGCTTTCGATCACGTGAGAGTGCGTTTTGTGCTACATCGTGTGCACAGAAATAATCTGCAGGATAATGTAAGCCCACTCGCAGATAATTAAATGTGCCTCTTCTTCCCGGAGATTAGTTCTGTAGATCTGAAGATATAAGCTGAAGTTAGTGAGAGGCGAAAAATTAAGTAGCACACAAACGCCTCGAGACCTACAAACGTTTTCCTAATTTATTTTCTTTTAGAAACCAGTCACTTATATTACCTGTGTTTCACGTGGGTTTTTAAAGCAGTAGATAATCGATTTCTGTGTAGATATAAACATATAGTTTTCAGAATATACAGAAAAGAAAATACTCTCTGTGAATCAGAAAGAATTCAGCCACGTTAGAGTAATTAGTCTTTTTTAAATAGCTGGTCGATGAAATCTGTTTATTGTTACCTGATGGTTACCAAAGGGCTTTTATCCTAATATGGCAAGGCCGTTTGTCTCTCCCTAAAAGTCTGTTAACTCTCCCCGCCCCTCTTCTTCCGGTTTCTGACAAACGCATTCCTACTGACATCTTAAAAAGCAGCTGATTACTCAAAATGTAACGATGTTAAGGGTTATTGATTGGAACCATTTAAAGTTTGCCTTCAAACACATCTATTAAAACATTTGAAATATCCAGAAAATTCTAACAAAAATAATTTAACTCTTTAGAGAGTTTTCGATATGTAAAACTTTACGTTGTGCAATGCAGCCATGTTTCTCAACATGGCGCGCTCTTTCGTTGCACCTACATGTTTACCAAATCTGTATAACGTTCGATTAGTGTGGTTCATTCTGTTGACGTAAAAGCTGTGAATCTCGATGTAACACCTTTCTCTGTGGAACGCAGAACAAGCTTCGCATAAACCATTTGCATAAACGTTGTTTAACAAAGAGATCAGACGCCCATAGAAATTTCTAGACCGTAGTTCAGGAAACAAACAAACAAATGGCACAAAAGCGAATTAAAGAATAAAAGAGTAGAAAAGTATGGTCAGAATCTTGACGTCACCCACATCGAATTCGTGAATTGCAATTTAAAGAAATATTATCAGCATTTAATTTACTTTATGAACTATCGCATAATTGCAAATGTCCATTTAATTGTTTCCGCACTTTCGAATGTTTTTGCCACCGTTTTTTTTGTTAATTTTGCTAACATTTAAATTTTGCTATACTGTACAAGGAAGTAAAGTTCATAGAAACAACTGCGCACTTGTTTTAAGAGAAAAGCTTGTGTGGGATCTCACTCCAACCCGTGATAACGTTTCCACCATTCACAAACACCTTCCTCACACTCAGATTGATTTTAAAAATAGACAATTAGTTTTACCCAGTTACGCTCCTGCTGACACTGTACATTCAACTAGTTAGCAGGTTGAATTCTACAAATGGATAAACTGACCTGTAGCTAAATAAGGAAGACCAAGCTGTCGCTGCCAGATTAACTTCTCTACTTTCGATTTACCCACATAGGTTTGCGATTTGGACTCGCAAAGTTAACAGCATTTTATTTCGTATTCGAATAACTAACCAGTCCTCCGGTTATGGAAATAAACTAATCCTCCGTTTATCAGAGACGATCTGTTGTAAGCAGGTACATATTTTATTTAAATTGTTAGACCTGCTAGTAGCTGGCTAATCAAAAAACTTGTGGGTCCCCTGCTTATTTTTTTTTTTCATTTTTAATTCATAGAAAATCGCCCCGACGAGAAAATATAGACTGCAGATTGAAATGGTTGTCTTCGAGTAATTCAACGCCAATATTTAGAATTTGTGTGGCGGAATGTTAAGCGCAGTGAGTCTGAGCTAATAACGGAGAAGCTCCAAGCCAAGAGTTATATATATATATATATATATATATACACACACACAAAGAGGAGAGATCATTTAATTAGAAAATAGCGTAGAGCTGAAAAAAATTCCAGTTGATTGAGAAAAGCAGCTGCTTACAGAAGAATGGAAGCAAATTAAGGGCTCTAACAGATGTAACTATTTTGTAGTTTTTCTGAAAATTATTTCCATAGAAACCTGGCATTCGGCAGCAATGTAAAAAAAAAGCATGCAAGACATTAGACCACCAAACCCTATGTCCTGTTTGATGTAGCACCTATCACGTGGCTGGCGGCCTGAGGTATTTGGGAGTTGAATTAACAAAATTAGCATGAACGCCATTCCAGGTGGCTTTTGTGTGGTTCTTGGACGGGATTTGGAAGGATTAATCGTTGCAGAAAAGCTGGAGCATTGTAAAGTTCTATATTAAGTACTGGAAAAGGTATAAATACATTTAATGAGGCTTCGAATAGAAATGTAAATAATTCGTTAAAATGGCTCTTAACTTAAGTGGTCTGTTTTCGTGGGCCGTTTGTGACACTAAAATTTCAACAAATATTAAAGAATTTATATTCTTCTTCTACTACGATGTGTGTGTGTGTGTGTGTGTGTGAGTGCGTGTGAGCGTGTGTTTCTGTGTGCGCGTATCTCCGTGTGTGTGAGCGTGTATCCCTATATCTGTGCGTGTGAGTGTGTGTCTCTGTTTGTGTGTGTGGTTGTGTGAGAGTGCGTGTGAGAGTGTGTTTCTGTGTGAGCGTATCTCCGTGTGTGTGAGCTTGTATCCCTATATCTGTGCGTGTGAGTGGTGTTCTGTGTGTGAGTGTGTCGCTCTGTTGTGTGGGTGTGTGTGTGAGTGCGTGTGAGCGTGGTGTTTTCTGTGTGAGCGTATCTCCGTGTGTGTGAGCGTGTATCCCTATATCTGTGCGTGTGAGTGTGTCTCTGTGTGTGAGTGTGTCTCTGTGTGTGTGTGTGTGTGTAATGTGCGTGTGTGTCCTCTATGCGTGTGAATGTGTCTCTGTGTGTCTGTGCGTGTGTATGTGTGTGAGCGTGTCTCCCTATATCTGTGCGTGTGAGTGTGTCTCTGTGTGTGAGCGTGTCTCCGTGTTTCTATGTTTGTGCGTGAGGTGTGTACCTTCGTGTGAGAGTGTCTTTCTGTGTGTGTGTCTCTATGTGTGTGAGCGTGTCTCTGTGTGAGCGTGTCTCCGTGTGTCTATGTGCGTGCGTGTGAGCGTGTCTCTCTCTGTGTGTGTCTCTGAGTGCGTGTGTCTCTATGCGTATAAACGTGTCTCTTTGTGTGAGCGTGTGCATGCGTGTGAGTGTGTCTCTGTGTGTGTGTGTGCGTGTGTGTCTCTATGCGTGTGAATGTGTCCTCTGTGTGTGTGAGCTTGTCTCTGTGTGTGTGAGCGTGTGTCTCTGTGTGAGCGTGTCTCCGTGTGTCTATGTGCGTGCGTGTGAGCGTGTCTCTCTGTGTGTGTGTCTCTGAATGCGTGTGTCTCTGTGTGTGAGCGTGTGCATGCGTGTGAGCGTGGTGTATGCGTGTGTGTGTTTCCGTGTGTGTGCGCGTGTGTGTCTCTATGCGTGTGAATGTGTCTCTCTCTGTGTGAGCGTGTCTCCGTGTGTCTATGTGCGTGCGTGTGAGCGTGTCTCTCTGTGTTGTGGTCTCTGAGTGCGTGTGTCTCTATGCGTATTAGCGTGTCTCTGTGTGTGAGCGTGGTGCATGCGTGTGAGTGTGTCTCTGTGTGTGTTATGCGTGTGTGTCTCTATGCGTGTGAATGTGTCCTCTGTGTGTGTGAGCGTGTCTCTGTGTGTCTGTGTGTGTGTCTCTGTGGTGTGAGCGTGTGCGTGTGAGTGTCTCTCTGTGTATGCGTGTGTGTCTCTATGCGTGTGTAGGTGTGTGAGCGTGTCTCCCTATATCTGTGCGTGTGAGTGTCTGTGTGTGTGTGTCTCTGAGTGCGTGTGTCTATGTGCGGGCGTGTGAGCGTGTCTCTGTGTGTGAGCGTGTGTGTGTGTGTGCGTGTCTCCGTGTGTGAGAGCGTGTCTTTGTGTGTCTGTGCGTGTGTATGTGCGGGCGTGTGAGCGTGTCTCTGTGTGTGAGCGTGTGTGTGTGGTGTGCGGTGTCTCCGTGTGTGAGAGCGTGTCTCTGTGTGTCTGTGCGTGTGTATGTGTGTCAGCGTGTCTCCCTATATCTGTGCGTGTGAGCGTGTGTCTCTGTGTGAGCGTGTCTCCGTGTGTCTATGTGCGTGCGTGTGAGCGTGTCTCTCTGTGTGTGTGTCTCTGAGTGCGTGTGTCTCTATGCATATGAGTGTCTCTGTGGTGTGTGTGCATGTGTCTCTGCGCGTGTGACCGTGTGCGTGCGTGTGATTGTCTGTGTGTGAGCGTGTCTGTGTGTCTATGTGTGTATTGTGTGTGTGTGTGTTTGTGTGTGAGCGTGTGCATGCGTGTGAGTGTGTCTCTGGTGTGTGTGTGTGTGTGTGTGAGCGTGTCTCCCTGTATCTGTGCGTGTGACCGTGTCTCTGTGTGTCTATGTGTGTGCGTGAGCGTGTGTACCTTCATGTGAGAGTGTCTTGTCTCTGTGAGTGTCTCTGTGCGTGTGAGCGTGTGTGTGTGTGTGTGTGTGTGTGTGTGGTGCGCGCGCGCGAGCTTCCCAAAAGATTTCGAAATACGATCATTACACGAATTAGATTCCTCTTAATCATATTAAATCTGTTTTATTAACCTAATCTTCGCATGGTTGAGAAAGTACATTTTATTCTACATGGATGGATTTTTGGTGCAGAAATTTATAATAGACAAACAACTGTTTAGATAAATGGATAAAATCATTACTGGTGGTAACTTGTAACACTAACATTGTAATTATTCTAAAAGCTCAAAAAGTAAACTTACCATGAATTTTTGCTTATTTAATTATATCGATCGATTTATTTGTTTAATGATACAGAGAAAAATCTACGTTTCAATAAAGATTTTTTTAAAATAAGGAGCTTATACCAAAAATCTGGTAGCCAGCCTTTTCTTAATGATGTGTGGGTTCTTGCTAAGTGTAGTCACGTGAGCTGGAGTAGTTCGCCCTCGGGAAAATGAAACTTTATTCCGACTCGTAATTTCCGGTCTGAGTAGTAAGTAGCAAAAGTACCTTGGTTTAGCTACTCAATACACCAGAATATAGAGCTTATTAGCTGTCCTTTTACTGAAGTCGGAGTTACTTTCTATTTGTAAAACTTTGACAAAAGCAAATGAAAACGCAATAATAAAATCGAATATTTCCTAGCAAGTCCTAATTAATTCATTGAAGACTTAGTTTTAACTGTCGCCCTCGCTCCACTTTTCAGATAACATTATATGATTCTTAAAAGAAAAATCTCTCTTCTTGGTATTTACTGTCATTAGAGCTATATTAAGAATTTTAGTGCTATTTTTTGCGTAATCTCTCCTTTCCTTTCCTTCTTCTTCTTCTTCTTCTTAGTATTATTATTATTATTATATTATTATTATTATTATTATTATTATTATTATTTCACACATAAATGGATTTTTTCTGCCATTTTCCCCTAATATGATCATTACCTGGATATTTTAAAGATAATGCAACTGACGTTAATAGTTTATTTTCTTGATTAAATGGATGGAAATTCTGACAGCCGTTTCAGACCAGCAATAATCAGCCTCTGATGCAGCCAGCACTCCCAATCTCTGATCTGCTCTAATATCATCAGCAAACCCGCAGGAATCTAAGCACAGTTTTTTCCCTAGTTAAGTATTCCAAGAGAGGCGGACATCAAACATTCAGCGAGTAGAGCATTTACAGATTTAAAAAAACTGTGGCAGCCTCTGATTCTCTTGTCTTTAATTTATTTAAAACCGTCATCACAAACTTTAAATGTCCAACTAATTTTACTGAAATCACGAAGTGAGTGAAAGTGATAGTGTTTTTGCCGTAAAGCCTGGGTTTCTGTAGAAACGTGAGTGTTACACATCTCGATATAAGTTACGCACCAGGGAATTTTCCTTCACATTAATCAAAAGCAAATCGCCGAAAGTTCATAGAGTTGTTGTGAAATAGACCAGAAATGGCGTCGAAAGATACATGGCAACATTACCTACCTACGACCTAGCCAACTGCTGTGTACGAGAAAGACATCGTTACTTGATCCAAGATTCCAGTTGTGATATAAGAGAAACGTGCAAGTAATGACCCCTCTAATTCATTACAGGAAAACCACTATCTAACTTCTGATGTTGTCCTTACTCATTAACATCAGCAGTATCACTGTAACCCCAAAGATAGAGTAAAATAGCTACTGCAATGGAATCTATCTTGAATAGTTTGTTAAAATAAAATGGTGTGATAGGGTTACTGTAATAAATTAAGGATCAATATTTTAAGTACAACCTACATATTAACTCGTATTTGTCAATCTTTAAATTGCTAAATATTTAGTCAAATCGGAATCAACTGTCTCTCTGCTGAGGGGACTATTTCTAATAACTTTAAGAATACATTTAGAATTTTAAAATATACGCCAATAGTTAATTAGTGTTTATTAGAAATATTTAAAATGGCTTTTAAAACCCGCTTTAAATCTTCAATTGGCAAACAGTACCAACCGAAGATGAGAGTGCTTCGTTAGGCGTATGGACAGATCGTGACATACCAATTAATGAAACAAGCGGAACGAATCGGTACAGCAAATACCGACTATACCTTCCCCTGACTCTGGCAGTGGAAGGGACCCCACGCGGAGCGGATCTGGGACGAGAAAAGCAACCCAGGAGCTGGCGATAGACACGGCTCGAACTCCTGGCCGACTAATCTACTGTCGCAACCGTGGTAAGCGGGTGTGCTACACTCTACGCTAACCATCCCCCAAGACAAATTAATTTTCTGTTCCAGAACATATATGTGTGTTTTAAGTCAGAGTTATTTGAAGCACCCCTTAAAATGTTATGCAAAGATTTTCTTATTTTTCTTTCAGATCGATCAGTTCCTCAGACCGAATGGAGAGAGGGAGAACAGTGCTGTCGGCCGCAGATACCCTGTACACCGCTCTGGTTATCGGCAACACCGAGGGAGGGTATCGTCACCTTAAAAACCGACGAGAGCTGCTGCCAGCTTTTGAATAGTTCGCAACCCTAAAAGGTTTTGTCGTCGTCCCTTCAGATATCTACCGAATGGAAAGTTTTTTTAAAGTTATTTCGTTTCGACTGATAGTTAAAAAGTGGAACTACTGGCTCCATGGCGCTTTATTTTCAGCCCGATAAAGGCTTCGAGTTACGTCTTTAACCAGAGTCTGAGGATCTCCCATAGACGTGAAACCATCAAAGCAGCGCCATGTAAACGCTTTTCTCCACGTCTGATCTTTAAGGATGGTGCGAGGCTACCGTATGAAATACCCTGCTGCTGCTGCTGCTGTTGTTGTGAAGTCACCGCAGGCGCCTGAGGATGGACTTCAGAAGCGCCAGGGCTGCGTGAGGGAGGCGAACCAGCTCACCAAAGGAGAGTCCCAGTTGACTGTGATGGCGTTCCACCATGAAGGCGGGACACCGGAGCCACAAGTGTTCGGACGATTCCACTTCTTCCGCACATAGCCGGCACTGTTCGTTATCGACTTTACCCATGAGATGAAGCCAACGACGGAGTAATGGATGGTGGCCGCTACGAAATCGGATTAGGTCCGTCCACTCGGGTTTCGAGAGGGTGTTCTCTTCTTCTGCGCTGGACTTCTGCGTAACGATCTGTTGCAATCGGGGATGTTGCGCTGGGGTGTGACGATCATGCCTGCGTATGATGGCCTGACGTGTGGATGCATCAGGAAGGCAGGAGGGTTGGGAGTCGGCGGAGCCTACCTTCGCTTACTCATCGGCCAGGTCGTTACCCGAGAGGATGCAATGACCCGGGACCCAGACGATATTCAGCTGTTTGGACGAAGAAAACGTGAGTTTGTAAACAGCTGCCTGTAGTTCGACCACAGATGGATCCACCGGCTGTGGATTGCCCACCACCTCCACCAGCGATTTGCAATCGCAGATGATAGCCGCTGTACTCCACTCCCGGTTGTCGCTGAGCCACGCGAGCGCTGCTGTCATGGCCATCTTCTCCGAATGGCAGGAGCTGCTGTGGATACCCGTAGGGGCATGCCAACGATGGATGACGTCTTGGTCGTTAACGACTACGACTCGGGCTCCACCGTTTCTTGTGCCTTCCATTGTCGAGCCGTCCGTGAAGATCTGCAGATCAGGCGGAACCAGTTGGCTCAAGATTTGTTGAGCCTTCTCCAATTGGAGACTTGTAGACATCGACTTATCCGCATGTGTAAAGATCACTGGTGCGGGTGGTTGTGGTGGGATGGTGGGCTGAGGGGACAGGATGCCCAGGTCAGAGAGTCGGGAGTGTGCTGTGGTGCCAGTCTTTTCTTGCAAGGCGTTGCCGTACCTCACGTGAGACAGTCATTCGTCGAGGGTCATCAGCATCCAGGTTCAGCCAGGCGTCTGCTTTCAACAGAGAGATCATGCGGAATCTACCGGTCAGTGGTTTGAGTCGAGCTTCATGGAGGACAATTTCTGAGGGGTGGAGCGGACATGGCCAGTTATGGCCCGGGCAGCGTTGAGTTGTGCACTTTCAAGCTTGGCTAGGTTCGTGTTCGTGTTGGAGAGCCATGGGGTCCAAGTTGCGGCTGCATACTCTGCAAGACTTCGCTGGGTGGCGATGTACGCTGTCCGTAGGTCCGCTGGTCGCCAGCCCCAAGTGGTACCACCTAGGGCACGGAGAAAATTTGTTCGTCTCGTCATGGCTTGGCAGACCTTCTTGACTTGGTGTCCGAAGGACAGTTGTCGATCATAGCTAACGCCAAGGTTGGGGCTGGGTTAGTTGAGAGATTGAACCTCTTATTGCGATAGCCGGCTGCCACGACGCTTCTGAAGCTGCGAGGCTGAAGAACGCTACTTCACAGTTGGTCGTGTTGACCGTGAGACGTGCGTTGCCACGCCATTCTTCTACTTTGTCCACTTCCAGTTGGTGTCTCCTGACCACCTCTTCTTTGCTGCGAGCGCTGCAAGCGATTGCCAGATCGTCTGCGTAGGCGCTGACTAGGGTCGCGTCCTCGAATCGGCCGAAAAGGTGGTCGTTGATGTAAACCACGAATAGAAGGGGCGAGAGGACTGAGCCCTGGGGGAGGCCTCCTTTGAAAGTTTCACTTCTCCCGTATGTGCCGTTTATTTGAACCTTCGCCATGCGGTTTGTTAGCCACGAGGAGATCCAATGAACGAAGCGTAGTGGGATGCCCATAGTTAGCATCTTCTGAAGCAAGCCCGTTCTCCAAACGCTGCTACTGCTGCAGCTTACCTGACGGCCACTGTCAAAATGTTGGACATTTTTCTTAAAAGTACAACAGCTTCCCATTCTAAAGTTGATCACTATGCAACTTTAACTTATTGTAACACATTATAACGCATCCAACATTCACACCTTTAACAGTCACAGCGCTAATATAAACCCTGACCAACGGGCTTTTATTTCATTTTTGATGAACAGGAAAACCAAATCAACGTGGTGTTTACTTAACATGGGAAGCCCCGCACGCCCAGGGCCTCCCAACAGACAGCAATTCAGCCGTAGAAACGTTTGTCCGTTTAATGTCAACAACCGTCTCGTCTGTAATGAACTTGAAGAGCATTTGAACCCTGTTAGTGTTTTCAAATCTGTATTACTCAGCACAAGTTGGGCCATAGAAGCTGTAAGACAGAGCACCCCCGACATTACTATGACTCTCCGTAACCACAAGTTCATATCGCTTCAACCCGAGATACAAAATTGCCGACTACACACGCAGCTGGTTCAACACGATTACGAACTAGCGCTTCTAAGCTCGGCACAAAGTGATCTGGTAAGTTCAACATGTGCTGAGTAATACAGATTTGAAGGATGGTAGATTGCAAATGCACCCAGGGTGGTGTGCGGGTAGCCATACAAATTATAGAAGTAGATGTTTTATAGAAATTTAAAGTCATCGCGAATGTTAGTAAGTATGCATTAGAAGTTACCAGATAGCTGAATTCGATGTTTTAAGATATAAAAGGTCCACCGCTTACTACCTATTTAATGAGTCTATCGAAATAGTGAGGTATATCTTCACACGGTATTTGTAGTGCTTATTGGTAAATATAAATTCTACATGATATTTACTGAGAAAATAACGGGCGTACTTTTGTTCCTCGAAGAGAGGCCATTTTAAGAGTAAATCATCGTCTGTATTTTGGACATTCAGCAAAAGGGGATGATTTTTCCAGCCACACACTTTATAATGTATTATTATTATTATTTCTACAAGCTCCCATTGTGAAGAATTTTCCAGGATGCTTGGTAGATGATCCACTTTGCAGCAATAGCAATCATTGCTGACGGGCTTTCAAGAGCATGAAGCCATCGATTCGGTCAGTGTACGTCCGAGCAAAAGCCAGGTGGGAAGCAAGCCACTGTTAATCACGCCCAGCCGGTGTTTCTCAGTTTCGTCGTTTCTGTTCTACGCTGGTCCGGTATAAACCGTCGGCCGTAATTGTAGATAAGGGAACTGAAGCGTCAACTTATTATCTGGTCACACAGGTATCCTCCTTCAATACCCGTATTTGTTTTGATTTCCTGTATATTGTCAGATATTCCGTTAGTTTTGATCATTGCGTTTATAACCAATCGAGAAAGGGGGGAAAATGGACAGTTTGTGTATTACTGCCCATCATATCCAAGAGTTTTGTCGTCCTGCTGAGCCAAGCAGGCACAGTGAAAGCTCCACCCACTCGACAGTAGGCCGGGAACTGAGGAAACCTGGCTGATTAAACAGCCGGTTCAGAATCCTTGTCCTACATCGCTAAAGTCTCTTAGTATTCTAAGTATCGAGTTTTTAATAAAAGCAAGAATTTATTTTTAGAAAACAAGCAATAAGTTATAACTACTTTTCACTTAGATTGTTCAGAATCTTAAAAAGGTTACTCTCAGATGATACCTTATTATTATATCCTCAGAAAACATATTCGGCAACGTTTTATTTATGAACACTCTTTCTTTGATGCAGATTGTTCCAAGTTATCTCGTACGTGATACATACCGGTTACCTCCCTTCACTGTGGCTCTTACCATCCAGAATGCCACAAGTGGTTTATTGATTGACAACACAGTGGTGCGAACACGCGGTCGAGTGGAAACGTTCGTTTATTTTACGACCGACTTCCGCATCTTTATGACGACACTCAGACACTTCTTCGACGATACATGTTGATCAGGCAGGATTGGTTTCTGTTCAAGAAATGATAGTTTGTTTGGTTGATTAAATGGTGAAGATCAAGGCGGGTTGTTTCTCGCTCCAGGAATTAGGCCTGTACCGCGGCCTGGCTGGTGGAGAGTGGGGGATCATAATACTTCGCCCATCGGGCGTCAGTCGGGGCTTATGCTTTATCCCCGGAACCCCGAGCGGATTTCGGTTAACCCACTCCCCTCCGAGAGGAGCCACGCACACATTCTTTATCGTATTCTCTGATATATGAAAATATGCCGTTTAAGTTGGGCACCTGTAAGGTTAGAAGGTGGGTGAGGAAGAAAACGACTTCAGATCTCTTCCAAATAAACTTCCATCGCTGGTATGGAACAGAAAAGGCAAAAGGAGCGCGCTGGGAGATACGTTGGCCCCGCTGCCGAAGGCGGCTTTCTACGGACTGCGACAATGATACATTTTCGACCCTTACTTTATTAAAGTTCATAAGCTCTAATTAATAGTAAGAGCTCTATCAAAATGCGTGGATAACTAAAGAGGTGTTTTAAAGTAACTCTTTCGTTAGTGGGCTGGTCTTCATTTTACTATAATTTGTAGGCCAAATTGCAGGTGATTTATTACTCGCGTCACTGATTATCTGAATTACAAATAATCTTTGTAATTCCTGTACCACACAGAGACAGACTATCAATTGTAGTAAATACAATTAGAAAAAATCCTGTCCTGGCTGTTTTCATCTTTCTAAAGCCAACCGACATAGACGGGCGTCTGTTCCATAATAAACTCCTACCTAATATAGCGAAAGTAGGACAGGAAATGTTTCTTTGAGTCAAACAAATTACAGCCCGTTTGATACCTAGAGAGGGTTATTTTGCTGGTAACGATGATGTTTATGCGAGAACTTGGTTTACAAATTGGCGGATTCTATTGATCTACGTGGTTTTGATTACTACGGCGCTCTTCTCCACCGATGGGCCGAGAGTTTGACAAGTGTAGTTCATATTCGTTTTGTCCCCAACCGGATACATCATGAGGAAAAATAACAAATCTTCCATCAATATAATAATAGCCTATTTATGCGAGATTCAACTTGGACTTCCGGGCTGAAGAATAAAACATCTGCCGGAAAGTGTTTTTTTTTTTTTTTTTTGGTTTTTTTTGTTTCAAAAAAGCCAGAAAAAACGTTTTAAAAGACAACGGAGTACGTAAAGTGACGGAGTTCGAGTCGTTTGTTCGGCGATCCCATATTTTTCTTGAAAACCACGAGAATAATTACAGCGATTTATTATTGAATTACTTGAAGAAAACCCGTATAAATTTGTGATGAGGGGCTTACATGTCAAACCTTAAAAGAACACAATGGATACACGATATGATGCGAGTGCACACAAGATGACGATAAACGTGCGGCGAGGATA
>JACATO010002615.1:0-18062 GCA_018389105.1 Nautilus pompilius
ATGACAATCCTTCTCCTATTACTAGTTGTTAAATAAAAACGCATTTCCAGATTTTCAAAGCAAAAATTAATTTCATCATCATGTATGGGAATGATACTATGTTCATTTTCAGACTAACAAAATCATCATAATGGACAAGCACGGGCTGAATTTGTTTGAATTGTAATGATTGCTTTGCATGAAAATACAGGTTTTACTATGATTGCTCCTAACCAAATTGACATTTTAAATCAGAGACAAAATTGCACAGTACCACTCTTCCCTGTCGATCTCAGCACATTTTTTAGCAATGCTTTTTCTTTTCCCCATCTGGTCCACAACAAACGACGATGCCATCTAGTGGCCGCATTTCAATTTTCCTTGGCTGAAAAGTTGAACATTGCAGTCAAATGAAAAATCCCATTTAGTATCTAGACAAGGAAAAAAGATTCGTTGTGTACCATGATGACTGTTTCTCACAAATACATACATACATAGCATTTTCAGGAATACTTTCATTAATAGTAAATACATGGAAAAAATAACCAGATTCACTTATCATTTAGTGTATTAATTAATTTATATAATATTCAAATGTAATTCACATACATTAAAAACGTATACAGTAGACATGACCAAGCTCAATCAATATAAATGGTTCTTTACATTGCATGGCATCCCAATCCTTGGAAAGTTTCTACTTGATAGAAAACAATGTTGAGGCTTGCTATATTATTACAGCAAAAATTTTTAAATGTTTTAAATCAGAAAGGTTGCGAAATTTTCATATGTTAATGTAGAGTAGGGACGTGCCAATCAATCAACAGATAATCATCTGTAATCTTCCTTATCTGTCCTTTGTTACTGATTATTAGGCTTCAGAAAAATGGAAAACTTTCATATTTTTTAGTCAGAAAGGCCTGAATATGGCTCTGGTTCTGTGGTTTCCATATTATACCAGGTTTCAACAACAAATTAACACAAAACCTATCTGACTCGAAGTTGGAGGGGAAAGGGTAGAATGGTAAATTCCACCGCCATTCATTCTCACCTCACCACATCATCACCTCCACCCATATACCTCATAATGTGTATGTTCTTTAGTGGGTCCCTCTCCTCAACCCAGGATCGACAACCCTGCACATAACTAGGTAAAAATAAAATTTAAAAATGTAATACTAGTCTAAAACAACATAATTCAAACTGCAACACATTAATGAGACTTAAGTTTATTATCAAAATAGAAGAAAAACAAGAGAGGATTGATTCCATGGTGGAACTGAAATCTCCAAAATGTTTAACCTAATCATACAGGTATAATCCAAATCCCAATTAATGCACAGATAGGTGAATTTAAAAGCCAAAATATTAAAAGGAACAATGTTTCTAACAAGCATAGATTCAAACATATGAAACTTCTAAAGGCTTTCAAAAAAGAATAGAAATTTAGTACTTAAATTCAAAGCTTAAAGATTTTTGTTAAACTAATCAACAAGCAATTTCTAAATCTAAAACACACTACCCATGTGAAATCCCAGTTGTGAAAGTAATACTGGTCTACAAACACAATTAAAAATTGAGAACAATATGAATCTGTCAAAGGTATAACTTGATATTGTGCAAGTTAAGATATTTATCAATCTCTTTCTTTATAACAGCAGACAACTTGAATCACTGAGTTTGTTAATATTTTTAAATGACAATTTCTTGAATTACCAGTTCCTGATCAGTCAACTCAGATAATATACTAAGCATACATAATTAGACAAAAAACAGTGGTAAGGCTCTCATGTCATGAAGATCAGACTGAAAATTAAAAAACTGATTAATTTACTGGTTTCCTACATATAAATTGTGAAACATGCACATATTTCCATAATCACCCTAAGTTTTTATATATACAGGGTGATCAGAAGGGTAACTATGCAGTGGAGTATATATGTAATCAATTTTTGATTTCCTCTCCTTGTGCTTTTGTTGTTTTTGATGTAGTTCCCAAATGAACACAATTTGCAGAGTGAAACATGATTTTTTGTGTAATGGTTCTTTCAAAAGCCAAACGAATCTTTCTCATGAGAAAGTGTACGCAAATACAGTAAATACATCACAAGAGTTCAAAAATGAGTTCTTACAAGAATTTCCTAATGCAAAGCTTCTAAACAGAAACACTGTAAGGGCACTGATTAGCAAATTTGAAGATACTGGTTCAGTTGAGGGTTATGATCAGGTAGGCCAACAGTGGTTGGATGAGAAGCTGTAAAAAATTTCAGACGCACGCTTCAGAGCCTTTCAAAATCACTGCATCGACTTTCTCAACAAGTGGATATTTAATACGGGAGCCCGCATAATGCTTTAAAGGAGTAAAATATTTAACTGTTCAATGTGAACATTGTGGGCACGAATTGAAAACTGCAGACCATTGTAAGCGAGATGAATATTGCAACTGGTTTAAGAATTGTATTGATATAAACAGCAACGACATATTGGGATAAAACATTTTTTTTCTGATGAATGCTGAATTCATGCTGGATATGTTAATAACCAGAATACCAGAATTTGGTCTACTTCTTCTAACCCCCCATGAACTGTTTGAGTAACTATATCAAGAAAATGCATTACTGGGGCCTATATTTTTTGAAAATCCCAACAATTCAGTGTTATTGTAATGACAATATATATCCTTCCATTGGTGAATTAGAGAAGAAGAAATCAAAGATGCCTACTTCAAGCAGGACAGAGCCACTGCTCTCACATCTGCTCAAATGATGAAACTGCTGGAAGAATTGTTTGGTGATCAGCTGATATCAAAAGGAATTTGGCCTGCACGCTCTCCTGACCACATGCCCCCCAAACTTTACTGTGGGGAGCAGTGAAAGCAAAGGTCTTTGAAAATAATCTCCATTTCATCGATGACCTGATGCAGCAATCATCATCAATTTCAGTAGAGGAATAACATCTGAAGAGTTGCAAAACGTTTTTAAGAATATGAAAAAGATGTGGAAAAATGTTTTAAACGTGAGTGAAGCTCATTTTCAGCATTTATTTGTAACACAGTTTATTGTAATACTTCATTGTAAAGATGTTCATAATAAATTTTTCCACTACATAGTTATTCTTTGATCACTCTGTATATACGAGGTCTGGTCCAAAGAGAAACCAAACTTTTTAAAAACCAAATTTTATTGCTTTACTTACAATTTAATCAGCCTTCTGGTCGTCTTCAAAATAGTTCCCCTCCACTGTTGATACACTGCTCCTAACATTTTTTCCAGTTTTGGAACACATCCGGAATGCATTTTCAGGGATAGTGAACAGTTTCTTGTAGCAAATTTTCTTCCGATCTCTTCTATCGACTGAAATCAGTGACCTTTCAGGGTGAATTTCAACTGGGAGAAAGTCACGGATAAGAAGACGTGTGGAGCAGCGCATTGGTCATGGTGGCAGCAACAGGGTTTGTTTTTCCAGGCCTCAGACCTCCTCTTCCTTCGCATTGCCTCTCTCAGTGGCCTCAGGACATCCAAGTAAAAACTGTCTATTGATTGTCTGACCAAGTGGAACAAACTCATGAACGATGCCCTTCTAATCAAAAATGACGATCAACATCACCTTCAAATTTGAGCGACTCTGACGTGCTTTTTTGGTCGCGGCAGCAATGATCCAACCCACTGCAACGACTGCCTTTTTGTTTCAATATTGTAGTCGTACATCCACGTTTCGTCACCTGTTATGACACTTTTCAGAAAACTTTCATCAGCATTCGAAAGTTCAAAGAGCTCCTGACTGACTGTGACTCGGTTCTCATTTTGTTCATCTGACAGCAGACACAAAGCAAATTTTGCGGCTACACGATGCATGTTCAATTTTTCTTTTAAAATCATGTGGCACAAATTTTACAGATGCCTACTTCTTCGGAAACTTCACAGACAGTCAAGCAACGATTTCCACGGACCACAGCACGCACTTTTTCAATGTGATCTTCATACGTTGTTGTGGAAGGTCGTCCAGATTTGTGATTGTCTTTGGTGGACGTTCTGCACAGTTTGAAATGCTGGTACCATTTGTCACATTGCGTACAGCTCAAACAATTCTCACCATAGGCCTGTTACAACATTAGAAAAGTCTCTGTAAAAGTTTTTCCCAATATGAAACAGAATTTCACACAAACATATTGCTCTTCAAGATCTTACATTGTTCAACTTGCAACAAATCGTCAAGTGCACTGAACATACGTTCACTCAAGCGCATATAGATTGATGACTAATTGACGTGGTGTGATGCAACTATTATTAAACTGAAGGTCAAGGTCACCAATAGAAAGAATTGAAGTAGTGAGCACGCTGCACAGGCTGGTTGGCACTGTTTTAAGTTTGGTTTCTTTTTGGAGTCATAAATATATATATATTTATATTCAAATATTCCAAGAGAATATTCTAATGGTAATAAGGCAGTCCTTACAATGAACATCTTTCTTGGATTTCAATTATTTTTAAAAATATTTTTCAAAGTTTATGTATCATTTTGTTTTTTCTTTCTTTCCTTCATTAAGGTCTCATGTTTTACATGAACTGAGCAATTATTCAAGGTGTTTTTTTAACTCTAATTTCCATTAGCAAATACATTTTTTATTGTTACGATTACATTTTTGGGCTTCCAAGTAAGAGCAGCCCAAAATTTCTACTACAAATTTTACTAATTGGCCAATTAATTGATAATCAGCCATAATTTGGAGGGATCCTCACCAAGCAACAAACACATGATTACTGCCGCCACTAATAGCAAGTTTACGTAAATGAAATAAATATTTTAGATTTAAAATTTTAACACACATTTAAAATTTTAATACAACTCCTAACATTTAAAAATAATTATTTATTTAAATTAATTTTTTAAAATGTTTTTTTAGGTTTGCTGTGATTTAATTAAATTTCAATAGGAGAGCACCATTCCTAGCATTTTAGAGCAACTAGAATTTAGTTTCACACATTAGTAGGTATGTTTTTTGTTTGCTATGCTAAAATAAAAAGCTCACTTTTTGGGCAGCAGATGGTCAGGTGGTTAGCTCACTGCCTGCTGTGGCACATCAGTTAGATCCATGCTGGAGACCTACCATGCCAATATTTCCTCTCACTCCACCAGTGTTGGTAACGCCTCAACTGAGCTCCGGCTCCACCCCACAGCTAAACAGGACTTCTAGTAAGTAGGGACTTTCCACCACCTGCTAAAGACAGAAGTGCCCGCCCCATTAGTTGCTGGGAATAATAAGGCTTGTTAGTCTAACTATGCATAGATGATATACTCCACCACGTTGTAGAATGAAATCCAATCCTCTTAGAAATTTTAGTTTTAAGTTACAAAACACAAACAGAGCCCTTTATTACTGTGGTTTATGGGCAGCACAGTAGTCCAGTGGTTAAAACACTGAATGGTTACTCAAGAAAGGTCAAGGGACCAAGTTTGCTTCCTGTTGGAATGGCTCAGTTTGGTAAACCACCGAGGCACGGTTTCTTTACAACACTCTACTTCATCATTAAACAATCGTGTGGGTTTCCTTCCACATCTAAAAATGAAGAGCTCTGGTAGCCATTTCCCCGATGTCAGAAGTTCCAGATTCCATGTGGCACGGTACTTGCAATCAGAATACCACATCACTGTTCCTTCCCCATGGCTGTTTACATTGTCAGAGTACAACAACAATAGTTATGGTTATTATATTGCATACATAAAGAAAACCACAATTTTGTTTCCCAGATTTCTCAATAAATTTTTTACACAATCAATTCAATACAAAACAGATAAACAAAACAAATACATTCTCAAACAAAATCAGAAAGGCTGCTGTTATGGTGCAATTTGAGGATATAATCAGGAATGAAGCATTCTGGAAAAATCTGAAAATTTGCACCTGTGGGGAGGTCACCGGCTGTCTGAATCATCCATACTAACCCACTATTACTGCTGTCTATTAGATAAACCGGAAAAAAAATTACTTATTTAATAAATCAAATAAAGAAGTGAAAACTACTGCTTATTAAGAATAGAAAGATGGATGTATGAGGATGCAGCATTAACCTTTCCATCCGAAAAATGCAATGTCTAATAGGCAAAACGTGTAGACAATTTCCAAGATAGATACACAAAATGAATCTTTCTGATTAAAATTATTTAAAAACATTTAAAAAGTCACGGAATGGCTGAACCTAGCACTAATGACTTAGCACAGTTCAGTAATCCAAATGAAAGGAAAATTGGTATTTATAGTGCAGAAAGTAAAAAAAAAGACAGACTAAACAATATTGATTGGTTTTTCTAAATCTCCTCACTGTCATTACTTTTGACACCAAGTCTGTTGACCTTACTCTGATACTCAACTGATGGTACAGAATTATAGGTATGTTTACCACTACAAAGGTTTTTTCACCTCCTTCTTGGCGTCCGTCCGTCTGTCCAAGTGTTGTCAATTCAGCCTGTCTTCCTCCAAGACTGTGTGGCGTAGCAGTTGACTCTTCAGCTATGTTATAGAAGAAATCTGGTATCAGTTCAAAGAAATTGACTGGCCTCATGTCATCAAGGAAATAGATCTTTAGGCCAACAGACTGCAGATGCATTGGTACATTATCCTGCTGCATATGGCTCAAACTCCACTCAACAGCACCATTCTCACTATCAACATCCAATGCCTATCCATCGCTGTCTGAGCAGTTAAATTGAGATCCAAGGTATGACCACTGAAGATCTCCACATCACCAGAAGGAAAAGATTCACTGTTATATTCCATCGTGTATCAAGCAAATAATCAAACTCAGTAATCACATGGTCCACAGTGGTAGGTAGCTTCACTAGTAAAATCACTTTTGCAGGAAAACAAAAAAACAAAGTGATGAAGCAATATGCAGACAAGCATCCTTCTACATGTACTATCGTTTGTGTAGATGGAAGTGATCAGTGAATAAATCAGTGCATGGCTGGTTTTAGCTGACTTAACTGTGAAAGGATTAAATTATTTTTATTTGCATAAAAAGTGAGTAAAATTCTGTTTTAAAGAGAGCAGTGATAGAATTAACAATGAAACTTACTTTCTATGTTGCTACAACAACTGAGTGCTGGACAACACACTGCTGCCCAGATATATCCAGAAATTGCAGCCACATCTGACCTTTCACCTCTCTCAGATTGGCCACCTATGAAATCTAATACCAGAAAGCATAAACTGACATAGTTACATCCCTAACTGAATTCATTTTCCCCCTTGCACGAGTAGAATTGGGTAGCGAGCATCAAGCAAAACATAAAATTAACAAAAAGGAAACAGTTAGTAAATCAAACAGATGTACCAGTTTATGAGTTTTCTAAGCCAACCACCTTATATCAGAAGTATATGATTAATTATTATTTCATTTTATATACCTGAAGATTAAATATTAATTTTCATTATATATAAGAAACATCTATTCTTTTTTGTTTTCGAAGTGGTTTAAGATTAAACATGTAGAAACATTTTTGGTCTCTGTCTGTCTGTTCAAATTCAGTTTTTCATTGAGGAAACAAACAAAGTAAACGTGAATGCATTTCTCACATTGGACACCATTTCCCCTCGAGTGAATACTAGTGTTTCTCAGGGATTTTAGCTTTATTTATTTCCTGGTGATCTCAAGTCTGTTTTCCTTATGTTGGGAATGTGAGTGAAGCTGCTCCCTGTTTTTGCTTCCAGAAGGAAGATCACCTGTAGTCAAGCACTTCAGACACTCTATAATGGTCTTTAAAAAAAAATGAATTAAAAAAATAATTATGAAAATGGCAACCTTTCTGACAACATTATTACCATGAAAACCTCCTAAAAAAACAGACAAATTCTTCCAATCTTGGGAAAATAAGCACAGATTTGTACCTAAAACAATCATACAAGAAACAAACAAAAAAGAGCAGGATGCCAAATTGGAACAATCGAAACAGAGCTCAAAATTCTTGAAATGTGTACAAGAGACATTTCACATTATCATCATTATGGTGTAACCATAATTCAGGTGACTGCCCAAACCAACTGTCAAGCAAGAGACGTCAAATATACCAGTTCTTTATACACTTCAATTTCAGTCAGCAATTACTAAAAAAAAATAAATACATTCATGACATCTTAACTGATTTATCTAAATTGTCATGTGAACTGGTCCTAGCAAAAACTGCTTGATGTTTGTAAGTGCATATGTTGGGTGAATGCCACAGTCCCATATTTACTATTATTTAACTTCATCTTAATACATTTTTTAGCAAACTTTAGAAGTTATATAAGCTACATCATGGACCACAGTGGACACAGGACTTGCTGAAAACCTCTGCATATGAAAGCCAATGTAAAGCACAGGTTTGCATGGGTCCAAAAACTGATACATGAACCTATGGATTTTGGATGTCTGTTCTGTTCTCTGATGAGACTGCTTCATCAATTCATATCAAATGGATAAATATACATTTCAAGCCCCATGAAGCATTTCAGGAGGCCTCCTTGCCCACAGTTCAACACAGTGGGTTGTGACCAGAGATATGAGATGCTGGAAACACTGACTTGGCATTTCATGAGGGAAATCTGAATTCTGTTGCATATACAATCCATTTTCAATAATTATCTTTAGCCACTTTTCAACAAGGGATTTTGCATCTGAAGACAATTTCTGCCACTTTTTTCTGTACACCAAAAACAAAACCACCACCCTATGGAAGAAACAAAAGGGGCCATAGGTTCTTCCTTGAGTACCTAGGGACCTGACATGGATCTGATAAAGTACCTTGATCTCCAACTAAAAAAAGATCTATGTCTGTGGCAATCTTAAAAATTTAGACCAAGTTATCACAAACTCTCATCACATACATGCCACATGAACTAGTCCTCCACCAGATACTAGATATTAAGTTCATGTTTTCTACTATTTTGTACGACTCATAAGTGTACATCTGTACCACAATAACAATTACTTATGCTACATTCTCATTCTTCTATAGATGGGATCTGTACCAATTTGTAAAAGATTTTCAATTATTGCTCCAACTTAATATGTCAAATTTCTCTGGAAAATATTTCAGAATTCAACAATATCACAGAATTTTTTAAAAAAATTTTGTCTATGGTTGGGATGGAGTCAAATATGAAATAATATCAACTTGTAAATATTGGAAGTTTTTACTTTTAACTTATTCATTTGCAGGTTGTGTGCGAATTATTGATGAAAAGACAGCAGTAAAGTTAAATTTAAAGCCGGGACAAAAGCTTTGCTCTAACTGTGAGGGAAAAACACTGATGAAGAAGAAATAGAACAAGTTGAGTTTCATGCTGCTGGTGAATATGAACCTCTTGAAAGTGTGAAAGATGATCTCGATACAAGTTTTACATCCCTTGGTTGCTCTCCCCATCAAACCTGTGAGCAGCTCAAATAAGTCTGGATATGCAAAAAGAACTCAAACAGATCACAGACAGAGCTCAAGAAAAGATATAAAAAAATACTGGGAGTGAATGAAGCTGCGCTGACTTCACAGACAGCATCTTGTAACAAATGCCCTGATCTGGATGAGTTCATACATGATCTGAAAAAAAGTTAATAGAAGTACAACAAATGAAAAAAATTAAATTTTAACCCTCTTCCCTCTAGCTGGATATTGCATTGTCTTGTTAGACTTTGCAGAGAACTACTCATTTGTTGTTCAAGATGCTGTGCGAGGTCATCATTGGGATAACAGTCAGGCTACTCTACATCATTTGTTTTGTATTACAAGAAAGGTGACACCTGTGAATGTAGCATGAGACCAATACTGTTCACTGTTTTATCAACACTGTTCTTTCTTTTGTTAAAGAAATTCCTCCTTTCATTTCAAATTGCATTTACTTTCAGAGATGGTGCAGCTAGCCAATACAAAAACTATAAGAACTGACAAACCTGACCCAATGGCAACTTTTTTGCTACAAAGCCATGGCAAGAGTCCATGTCATGGGATTGGTGGTACTGTTAAATGGTTAGCTGCAAGGGCTAGTCTTCAAGCACCTGTTGACAACCAGATCCTAACTCCAAATGAGCTCTTTACTTGGGCTTCAACTAAATATAACTATTTCTGATGAGCAAATTTCTCTTCATACAACCAGTTACTACTTAGAAAATCGCTACTCAAATGCAAAAAAATATCTGGCATTCGATCTCATCAGTGTTTTTATCCAGTATCTCCAATACTTTTCAGAATGTTTCCATCTCATCTGACTCATATTTTCAGAAATCTCTGACTGCAGATGAAGATGACGACCAAGATAATTATTTGCCAGGAAAATATGTTGCATGCATATGATGATGATGACTGGGTTGTGGGTAACATAGTGGAGAAATCAGATGATAACCATGATGTGTTGGTCAATTTTATGAAGCATCATCCTTTTAAATGGCCAGCAAGACAGGATTTATGTTGGGTGCCATTCAAACATGTGCTGTGCTGTATGGATGCACCTCAGGCTACTGGACATGGAGGGCGACAATACATACTTGCTGATCACGACTCTAAAAACATTCTTGACTCTGCTTTCCTTGAGAAAAAAAAAAGTTAATGCATAAATAGTTTCATATTTAGTGTAAATATACAACTGCTACATATTTCTTAAAAGGGATATTGTGAAGACACAGTTTGCACTCGATGCAGAAAATGGACACACTTTGAAAATCCTTTTAGGTATGAAGCAGTAGAGTAACACCTTTTGAACTTCTGTTTAATAAGTTTGTAAACCTACATATGTGCAAAGAATGATAATTTTTACTCATTCTCTACATTGTGCTTCACTGCTATAAAGTTGGTTCATTTTTCACATTTTTTTCGTTGGTGCTATGCAGGGCCCAGGAATGTGATAAACAAGAGACCTAGGTCTATCTTCTTTCATCTCCTAAATAGCTGGTATGACAGCAGGACAAAAATATATCTGTTTAGCCTTTACATAATGTTCTCCATTAGCTGTGGCATTCTAAAATTGCCAAAAAATCACTGCGGAAAGTTTTTTATCTCATTTTTCTTTTATCCAAGGAGAGTACTCAAAGGAAGAAATTCACAATATAAATGCATTTTTACTATTACCCAACCCTTGCTGTACAAGCCTGGCAAGTTTCATGGCTCTAGGCCAGAGGTGGGCAAACTTTTCTCCCTAAGGGCCACATGGAACATCCATAAGGTCTCTAGCGGACCGCATTCGACAAAAAACTAAATTTAATAAAAATTATTTTCACACAAAAATACAATTATCCGGACAGGTTTACACAGACTTTCCTGGTGAATAATGCAACGGAATGATAACAGTGTGTGAAGTGGATGCTCACCTTCCACTTTGTCATTAAGCAGCTTTATGAGGCCAACATGTTTTCCTGTTAATGCAGGTGCACCATCTGTTGTAATGATTCGCAATTTGTTCCAAGGTAAACCAGATCCATACAAATCATGGCCAGTTGTGGTGTCCTTCAATGGTTCAACTGACAGCAACTCTTTAGTAATTGCAAAATTATCATCAATTCCTCTAATAAACACAAGCAGTTGTGCTGTGTCTTGTATGTCAGTGATCTCATCTAGTGCCAGTGAGTACCACTCGAATGACTTGCCAGCCTCAAGTAGTTGTTCTAACAGATTCTATGAAATGACATCAATACGATGAACTACAGTTCTCCTTGACAAAGATATAGCTTCAATTTTTGTTCTGACTTCTGGGCATGCAATATCAACAGCATCAAGCATACAATCCTTTAAAAATTCTGCTTCAGAAAATGCTTTGTTATGTTTGGCAATTTTATAAGCAAGGACAAAACTGGCCTTTGTGGCAGCCTCTTGTATGGTTGTTTGTTTTACAAAAACGTTTGTTGTTGTTTTAAACTTCTCAACATGTCATCGGCTATTCACTGTAGTTCACTTTCTGATAAATTACTTCAAAGTTTCCGTGCTTAGTCTGAAAATGTCTCTTCAAATTATACTCCTTAAAACAGCAACACTTAATGCCATATTAGGCACACTGCTTCACTTCTAATATTTGTAAATAAGTATTGTACATCCATTCCTTGTTAAATGTACGGCATTCATCTTCATTTTTCCGGTTTTTTGTAGCTTCATTGTTTGGATAACAAAATTTGAAATATATGTTAATATATATATAAAAGACTTTAACATAATACTACGTCCATCGCTATCATCTGTTCTGTTTAAAATGGCTGCGAAATCTCATTGTAGTCTCGTTAAGTGTGTTATTCTGTGCAACAATGTCTGGAACCGCACAAATTGACATCGCCGTGCAAGAACGTGGCAGGCTGCACAAATAGACCTGGAGGGCTTGTAGTTTGCCCACCCCGCTCAGGCCTACCAAAAGTGTTTACAGCAGGGTCTTTAAAAATGCATTAAAAGAGAAGAAATTTATTTCACAAATAAGGGCAATATTAAGCTCCATATCTCTGTGACAAAAATTATATTCAGGATTAACTTATTTTCTATTACCTACTTGCCATATTTTTGCAATTTTTTCTGAGATGGTCACTTGTGGACTTTCAGAAATTTGACAGTTGGCTGGAATACACTATGGCAGCCTATCATTGACTGTGGCTACTCTAAATGGTCAAATTAGTCTGGTAAACAGAAATATTGCAGCAATATCAGCATAATGATAGTGCACACATACTTGTTATCTGCCTGCCCACTTAACTCTAGATATAATTAGTGAAATATGGCAATTTTCAGTCTCATACATTCTGATACACGCATTATGTATTCTACATTCACACACAAAAGCATTCAAAATTGAGGCAACCATATAAAAAGCTGCTCTCAGCCTTTTCAACACCTTCAAAAGTATTATTCCAGCAACTACACAAAAAAATTAAACAAAGTGCCAGAACTTAAACTAATAATTGGGATACTGTCACAACTTCAGATCTTTTTTTATCAGAATAACCACCTTTCGTATGAATATCTTTTTGGCATCCTGTTCAGTAAATTTTTTAAAATATTGCCTTGTTAGTAACTCTCATTCCTCTTGCTAGTAGTTCCATAGTTGACTGACATTTCACAAAAGTCCAAAGGAGAGTAGAGTCCAACTGTGTTTTTCAGAAATCTCTCTGATTTTTTTTTATAGTAAATTATTGTGTATTAAGCTTAGCAGAATGCTTCAGATCATTATCCAATTTGCCATCCATATCAACCTCATTTGCAATTCATTGTCTCCTTGCACAGCATAAAACTCATGCAATTTTTCACAATCATGCCTCACCATATGACAAAATGCTGCTTGTATTTAAGAATTATAAGTAGATTGATCAAAAAATGCATGTGTTGTTAGTTTACCTTTTTTCGATATATTTCATGTCCCCTTCCTAAATTATAAATATGCATCTATTTTTCCAGTCAAGAAATTTACTGTTGTGCTATTTACCATTTGAAAATTACCAAGAGAAACAAAGAACAAAACATGAAAAACATAGATAATGGCTCTGCTAGGAAGCTAAAGGGAATGAAGTAGTAAAAGTAGTTCATTGCCAACTATGCATTACTGATGAAGATTAAATACTTTCACAATGTTGGTAAACTTGCACTAATGGGTCATTAACAGCCACTGAACTTTACTTTAAGACTCCACTGGGCTATGATGTCAATCATCTTAGTACAGAGTAAACTAGAATTGGTCATCTTTTTTAATTTGTCATGAATATTCATAGATTGTCAGATGTTTTCAATAAATGAACTGACTTTATTGTTTCTGTCTTTAATCAAATTGTGTTGATAATTGTCAGTTTACTATTATTATCATTCTTTATGGTTCATGTGACACATCATTGTAAAAACGCTACACAATTTTTTCCAATCAATATGCAACATTCTTACAACTATATATTTCCTAAAATCCATTGTGACCTTTTCTCTTCTGTGAGAATGTTATTAAGTTTCATCAACTACACTGCCAAATAACCCCTCCATACTTCCACATTTCTACCACTCTGCTTCATCTGACAGCACTGTGAAAAATATTTGGAATTTCCAACAAAAGTGTTCACTACACAGTGCAGCAGACATCAAGCCTCCGAGAGAGCAGTACAGATAGAAAACACAGGGAAAAGAGGGGACAAATTATTAATTTATGTTGAGCAAACTAAATTGACAATTCATAGCATAGCTGAATAGTATAAAAAACCTAGTCACCCTGAACAACAGTAAAAATGGGTCTTAGAGCTGCTGGTTTAAATAGTTGTGTGGATATTTAAAAAAACATGCTATGCATTCTAACAGACCAAGAAAGGAAAAAGGCTGGACTGCACAAATACTGAAAGTAGAAGACTGGAACAATGTTATGGATTGATGAGTCAAAGTTTCAGGTGTTCTGGTCCAAACATAGAATGTTTTGCAGACAAGTTAGAGAACATTTGGCAGAATAGAGTTGTTCCTACAGTTAAACAAAAAGGCAACATGAAGGCTTGAGGGTGTTTTGGATATAATGCAGCTGATCTTTGTACAATTAATGGAACATTGCGTTGATAAAAGAGTGTTATCAGTCTTCTGAAAAGACAGCAATTTCTTCTGGCAGTTGATTAATGTGCAGCATTTATTTGCAACAAGATAATAACCGTAAGCACATTTCTTAATTATGCAGACAATGTGTGCATATAACAGGATCCCCCCCCCCCCAGAACATAGTTTGGCCACTAAAATCATCTAATTTATCACCCATAAAATTTTTAGGTGATGAACGACAAAACGTCAGGAAAATGATGCCCACATAACACAAAACGGCATAAACTCAACATCATCATCATAATAATATTTGCCAAAGTTACTTCATGGACTCCCAAAAATTTGCAAAGTTGTTATTCGAGCAAAAGGCAGAGGGAGTTACTTTGATGAAGCAAAGGTTTAAGTCACAAGTTTATTATTTTATTTCTTTTGCATCCATCTACTGAATCTTACATTCACTATTATGGTGAGAAATGAATAAAATGGTGATATTCTTCTGTAGATAATTGTTCCCACATTTGTGTTTGCTTCAAACCTTTTTGCCAGTAGTTCACATATAACTATATATGAGGATACAAACAATATACACCCTGATGTATTCATGAATTATAAAATATATATATAAAATATTAATGATGATTTCAGGTCTGAAAATTATGGTTCTGTTAAACTGTTAAAAGTAGGGGGGTTAGTTTGTTAGAATTTAATTATTTAAAAAAAAAACAACAAATGTTCTATGCAGACAGGGCAGGTAGGTAGGTAGGTAGGTAGGAGGGCAGGTTGGGTAGGTTAGGGGTAAGGTAGGTTCGGTAGGTAGTAAAGGTAGGTAGGCAGGTAGGTAAGGTAGGCAGGCCTTAAGGCTGAAGGCAGAAAAATAATTTTATCCTGATCCATTAAGACATTTTTTTATTTGCCAGATGTAATCTGATAATTACAGTACACGGTAATACACGGGCTCATTAGGCCATAGTCAGTACAGTATTCTTACCTCTCCACCACCCACAAACAGTCGGTGTATCACCTACAACAACAAAACTCCACCATCTTCTAAAAGTATTGTATTTCTCAACACTCCGAGTCCAACCGGCTCTCGGCGGTTTCCTTTTTCCGTCGTAAAGTAATAAATATTCTTAAATATAAAAACAACTACACTGTATGTAGAAGTGAAATATCCCATCGCCGACGAATACCGACAGATGACCGCAGTAAAATCGCCACAGGGACAAACGACGCCATCAATTACTTCAACACAGGAATTCATTCTCGATGGCCGTCGTCCTCTGGATTCCGTAATAATCCCCGTCCTCCAAGCCAAGATATCGCTGCATTACCATCAGCACCCGTATCTATAACCAATCAGTCTGTGTAATCGGTAATCTCCATCAGTAATTTGTCGGTTATTAAGCAAAGTACGGAACAATCTGCTGCTGGAGCTCGTGGACGACCACGAGGCGTTTTAGATAAAATAGGAAACCGAGTTTTAAGTGAAATTTAAACAAGTATTTATTTTACGACGGTAAAATAGGAAACCGCCCCAGCACTTACAGTGATATCATCATCATCACTGGTGATGAGAGATTAACATCGACAACGAAACCAAACCGGTCAGGGACCCAGTCCGCCCGCCATTGTAGCCGCCGTCGTCTGCCCCGGCCGGCCGGCACCTTCACCACCCACATTTACATCACCGTCGGCTAACTCCTCCATCAATTACTCCTCCGGTTAATTTCACAAGCCAGCGAGATAATGTACTCGTAAGGAGAGACAAACCTGAGAGTTTAGAAGGAGACTCGCAGTCCGTCTCCAGTTCTTCTGCCATCCAACTACACGACCTTTAACCTAAACATGGCGCCATTTTCCGCGGGGAGACATCACTCACTGCAAAATCTATACTCTGAATAATATTTGTCTTATTTTTAAGTTAGAATTTTATTAATAATGTTTAAAATATACGTATAAAATTTTAAAATTTAGTAATTCGATGTCAGCCTTAAATTTAATGTTCAATCCATATTTCGTTCCAAAGTAGTTTTGGCTAAAACCCTGTAGTTCTAACATACACAGGGACCGTTCATGTTACAGAAAACTAGGCGATGTGAAGTAAAATATCTAATGCATTAACAAAATCTTTCTTTCTTTGTCTGTAAACATTCAAAATTAGTCTTCAGTATCATTGTAGTAGGAATAGTGGAGGTATCTAAAAATAATATTTGTTAGATGTGGTTGTAGATGTTTTCTGATTATGAAATTATATCTCGTAATTACCATGAAGGAAAACACTGTATTTTTACATTGGGCAGTGAAAATATCGTAGCAATCCTAGTACCTAGTGAAGCAATTTTTTACATTCCAGACTTCAGCCCTTAAAATGAAGCGGCAACAAAATATACTAGAGTTCATGCGAAAAATCCAAGAACTGAAAGTTCAAAGGAAGAGGCCAGTGAGGACGTAACAGTAACACAGCCATCTCTTTGATGAATGATACTGATGAGGCGCTGCTTCTGATACTGTGCCACCTACAGCTGAGGCAGATGCCGCATAATCTCTTCCAGACTGCTGGAGTATGAAGCAATATGAGGAGTTCCCAAAAAAATATGATGGATTTGATTGTTCGTAGCAAGAAACTTGGTTGTGATCACTGTGCCAAATTTGATTCCTTAAACACACGAAGGGAATTCACGTTCGTGTCAATTGAATGGGGAAGCTGCAGTGCTGAAGCCCTCAGGGAAGGATAAAACCATCTCACCAAGCATCTCTCAGGATGAAAATGACAGAGCTTTTTTTCATCAAAGGCACATAGTGTTTGTGTAAAGCAACTACAGGATCATGCAGACGATGTAGTTACATAATGCATTGATAACACGAACCAGAAAACATTTGGCCTCTACATGCAGAGTTTTCAATAACATCTACAGTTTAGCAAAAAGCACAGGCCATTTTATGATGCTGAAGATGAGATTGAGCTTCAAATAAAAAATGGGTGGAGTTGACATGGGTGCTGGACTTCATTCTCGCAAAACTGCTGGGAAAATAGTTGATCACATTGCAAAGGAGATAGAAAATAAATATTTACCAAAATTATTGAACAAAATTTTAAAATCTGTGTCTTATCGTGATGAAGCTTCAACCATATCTAGTAAGCCTGTGGTTCTAATTTTTTTTTTGAAGTTCGTGATCTATCACCAAAAATTTTCTTTGATTTGGTCAAATTGGAAGACAGGGGAGCAAAAACAATACACGCATCTTTGTTAAAGAGTTTGCACGATGGTGGAGTTTGATAATGACTATTTGAGAAATAATTTGATGGCTTTCTGTTCAGATGGGGCAAGTGTAATGCTTGGCCGCAATTCCGTGTGGGTAGGCATTAGACTTAAAATGATTTTCCTAACATTGTCATTTGGCATTGTTTAAATCATCAGTTGCAACTTGTTTCTGGACGATTCTGTCAATGATATAAAACAAGTGGATCACTTCAAATATTATGGATTAAAATCTAACACAATCTTTCACCAATCAAACAAAAACCAATGCAACTCACAAACTAAATGTCAGAAGAACTTGGACAACAATTCTGAAGATAGGTTAGAGTT
>JACATO010002616.1:0-11880 GCA_018389105.1 Nautilus pompilius
ATATCCTTTAAACTTGGTGAAATGATGCTCGTTTATAACTACGAAGTGAATGCTCGCTTAATAACTGCTAACCTGATACTCATTTATAAATTTTTGAATTGATGCTCGCTTATAATCTTCAAAACTAATTAATCGTTTATAATAACTGGTAAATTGATGACCCCTTATAACTTCCGAATGGAGGTTCGGTTATAACTTGCAATACTGATGTTCCTTTATAAGTCCGTGAATTGATGCTCGGTTTTAACGTCCAATAGGTCGAATCTTTATACTCGTGAATTGATAGACGTTTATAAAATTATTTACTAAGTTCATATATTATTAACTCTCTGAACATAATGAACGGTTGCCGTTATAACTTTTCGAATTGATGCTGCGCGTATATCTTCAATACTAATAATCGTTTATAACTGGTAATTTGATGCTCCTTTAATAACTTCCGAATGGAGGTTCGGTTTATAACTTCCATAATGATGTTTTCGTTTATAACTCGTGAATTGATGCGCATTTTTAACTTCCGAACTGATGCTCGTTTATAATTCTGAACTGACGCTCATTTATGACATTCTGTAATTATGTTTCGTTATTACTTACTAGAACTCAGAACTAATGCTAGTTTTATAACATCTGAACTACTATTCTTAATAACTTCTGAATTGATGCACTTTTAGTTGGTGAATGATGCAGGTTTTATAACTACTGAAGTGAATCACTTTATCTGAACTGACTCTCGTTTATAATATTCTGTACTTATGATCGTTTATTATGTCTGAACTAATGCTCGATGATATCAATCTGAACTGAAGATCGCTTATAACTTCTGAACTTATTATATACTCATTTATAACTTTTGAATTGATGCTCCTTTAAAACTTCCGAAATGATGCTCGTTTATAACTTCCGAATTGAAGTTCGTTTATAACTCGTAAATTGATGCTTGTTTATAACTTCTTCCGAATTGATGCTTCCTTTAGAAATCTGAAATAAGGCTCTTTTATACATGCTGAAGTGATACATGTTTTATAACTGCTCAATTGGACGTTCATTTTGTTAACATTCTGTAATTATGTTCGTCGTTCTTCTGAACTATTACTAGATTATAACATCTGAATCGATGCTCATTTATAACTTACGAACTGATGCTCCTTTATAACTTCCGAATGGAGGTTCGGTTAAACTTGCATACTGTTGTTCCTTTATAAGTCGTGAATTGATGCTCGTTTTAACTTCCAATATGCGAATCTTTATACCTCGTGAATTGATGACGTTTATAAAATTATTTACAAATGTTCTATAGTACTCCTGAACATATGAACGGTTGCTCTCGTTTATAACTTTCGAATTGATGCCGCGCTTAATATCTTCATACTAATAATCGTTTTATAACTGGTAAATTGATGCGCCCTTATAACTTCCGAATGGAGGTTTCGGTTATAACTTCCATAATGATGTTCGTTTATAACTCGTGAATTGATGCTCTTTTTAACTTCCGAACTGATGCTCGTTTATACTTCTGAACTGACGCTCATTTATGACATTCTGTAATTATGTTCGTTATTACTACTTCAGAACTAATGCTAGTTTATAACATCTGAACTACTATTCGTTAATACTTCTGAATTGATGCACTTTTATTCTTCGTGAATTGATGCAGGTTTAAACAACTGAAGTGAATCACTTTATCTGAACTGACTCTCGTTTATAATATTCTGTACTTATGATCGTTTATTATGTCTGAACTAATGCCGATTTATATCATCTGAACTGAAGATCGCTTATAACTTCTGAACTTATACTCATTTATAACTTTTGAATTGATGGCTCCTTTAAAACTTCCGAAATGATGCTCGTTTAGAACTTCCGAATTGAAGTTCGTTTATAACTCGTAAATTGATGCTTTTTTATAACTTCCCGAATTGATGCTCCTTTACAAATTCTGAAATAAGGCTCTTTATACATGTTGATAACTGCTCAATTGACGTTCATTTTTTAAAATTCTGTCTGTATTATGTTCGTCGTTTTCTCTGACTATTACTAGAAAAAGTGAGAAGAGAAGACTGTAAAAAATCTGAATCGATGCTCATTTATAACTTACGAACTGATGCTCCTTTATAACTTCCGAATGGAGGTTCGGTTATAACTTGCATACTGTTGTTCCTTTATAAGTCGTGAATTGATGCTCGTTTTTAACTTCCAATAGACGAATCTTTATTACCTCGTGAATTGATAGACGTTTATAAAATTATTTACGAATGTTCATATATTACTCTGAACATATGAACGGTTGCTCGTTTATAACTTTCGAATTGATGCTCGCTTATATCTTCAATACTAATAATCGTTTATAACTGGTAAATTGATGCTCCTTTATAACTTCCGAAATGGAGGTTCGGTTATAACTTCTTCCTAATGATGTTCGTTTATAACTCGTGAATTGATGCTCATTTTTAACTTCCGAACTGATGCTCGTTTATAACTTCTGAACTGACGCTCATTTATGACATTCTGGTAATTATGTTTCGTTATTACTTCAGAACTAATGCTGAGTTTATAACATCTGAACTACTATTCTTTAATAACTTCCTGAATTGATGCACTTTTATTCTTGGTGAATTGATGCAGGTTTATAACTACTGAAGTGAATCACTTTATCTGAAACTGACTCTCGTTTATAATATTCTGTACTTATGATCGTTTTTATTATGTCTGAACTAATGCTCGATTATATCACTCTGAACTGAAGATCGCTTATAACTTCTGAACTTAGCTCATAGATTATAACTTTTGAATTGATGGCTCCTTTAAAACTTCCGAAATGATGCTCGTTTATAACTTCCGAATTGAAGTTCGTTTATAACTCGTAAATTGATGCTTGTTTATAACTTCCGAATTGATGCTCCCTTTAATAAATTCTGAAATAAGGCTCTTTTATACATGCTGAAGTGATACATGTTTATAACTGCTCAATTGACGTTCATTTTTTAACATTCTGTAATTATGTTTCGTCGTTCTTCTGAACTATTACTAGATTATAACATCTGAATCGATGCTCATTTATAACTTACGAACTGATGCTCCTTTATAACTTCCGAATGGAGGTTCGGTTAATAACTTGCATACTGTTGTTCCTTTATAAGTCGTGAATTGATGCTCGTTTTTAACTTCCAATATGACGAATCTTTAACCTCGTGAATTGATAGACGTTTATAAAATTATTTACAAATGTTCATATATTACTCTGAACATATGAACGGTTGCTCGTTTATAACTTTCGAATTGATGCTCGCTTATATCTTCAATACTAATAATCGTTTTATAACTGGTAAATTGATGCTCCTTTATAACTTCCGAATGGAGGTTCGGTTATAACTTCCATAATGATGTTCGTTTATAACTCGTGAATTGATGCTCATTTTTAACTTCCGAACTGATGCTCGTTTATAACTTCTGAACTGACGCTCATTTATGACATTCTGTAATTATGTTCGTTATTACTTCAGAACTAATGCTAGTTTATAACATCTGAACTACTATTCGTTAATAACTTCTGAATTGATGCACTTTTATTCTTCGTGAATTGATGCAGGTTTAACAACTGAAGTGAATCACTTTATCTGAACTGACTCTCGTTTATAATATTCTGTACTTATGATCGTTTATTATGTCTGAACTAATGCTCGATTATATCATCTGAACTGAAGATCGCTTATAACTTCTGAACTTATACTCATTTATAACTTTTGAATTGATGCTCCTTTAAAACTTCCGAAATGATGCTCGTTTATAACTTCCGAATTGAAGTTCGTTTATAACTCGTAAATTGATGCTTTTTTATAACTTCCGAATTGATGCTCCTTTACAAATTCTGAAATAAGGCTCTTTTATACATGTTTATAACTGCTCAATTGACGTTCATTTTTTAAAATTCTGTAATTATGTTCGTCGTTCTTCTGAACTATTACTAGATTATAACATCTGAATCGATGCTCATTTATAACTTCGAACTGATGCTCCTATTTTAATTTATGCATTGATATGCTCGTTTGCATCTTGTGAACTGATTCCGGTTTAAAACTTGTGAATTGATGCTCGTTTCTAATTACTGAATTTGATTCCCGATCAGAACGGTTAAAGTAATTTTTGGTTTAAAACATTTTTTATGATGCTAGTTTATAACATTTGAATTAATGCTCGATTATAACTTTCGAAATGATGCTTGTTTTATAACGGAACTGGGTGAACCGATGCTCATTTATAACTTCGAACTGATGCTCCTTTATAACTTCCGAATGAGGTTCGTTATAACTTGCATACTGTTGTTCCTTTATAAGTCGTGAATTGATGCTCGTTTTTTTAACTTCCATATGACGAATCGAATCTTTATACCACTCTGAATTGATAGACGTTTATAAAATTATTTACTAATGTTCATATATTACTCTGAACGAGAATAACGGTTGCTCGTTTTTATAAACTTTTGAATTTATGGCTCGCGTATATCTTCCCAACTAAGTAATCGTTTATAACTTGTGAAATGATGCTCGTTTATAACTTACGAAGTAATGCTCGCTTATAACTTCTAAACTGATACTCATTTATAACTTTTGAATTGATGCTCGCTTATATCTTCAAAACTAATAATCGTTTATAACTGGTAAATTGATGACCCCTTATAACTTCCGAATGGAGGTTCGGTTATAACTTGCATACTGATGTTCCTTTATAAGTCGTGAATTGATGCTCGTTTTTAACTTCCAATATGTCGAATCTTTATACCTCGTGAATTGATAGACGTTTATAAAATTATTTACTAATGTTCATATATTACTCTGAACATATGAACGGTTGCTCGTTTATAACTTTCGAATTGATGCTCGCTTATATCTTCAATACTAATAATCGTTTATAACTGGTAAATTGATGCTCCTTTATAACTTCCGAATGGAGGTTCGGTTATAACTTCCATAATGATGTTCGTTTATAACTCGTGAATTGATGCTCATTTTTAACTTCCGAACTGATGCTCGTTTATAACTTCTGAACTGACGCTCATTTATGACATTCTGTAATTATGTTCGTTATTACTTCAGAACTAATGCTAGTTTATAACATCTGAACTACTATTCGTTAATAACTTCTGAATTGATGCACTTTTATTCTTGGTGAATTGATGCAGGTTTATAACTACTGAAGTGAATCACTTTATCTGAACTGACTCTCGTTTATAATATTCTGTACTTATGATCGTTTATTATGTCTGAACTAATGCTCGATTATATCATCTGAACTGAAGATCGCTTATAACTTCTGAACTTATACTCATTTATAACTTTTGAATTGATGCTCCTTTAAAACTTCCGAAATGATGCTCGTTTATAACTTCCGAATTGAAGTTCGTTTATAACTCGTAAATTGATGCTTGTTTATAACTTCCGAATTGATGCTCCTTTATAAATTCTGAAATAAGGCTCTTTTATATACATGCTGAAGTGATACATGTTTATAACTGCTCAATTGACGTTCATTTTTTAACATTCTGTAATTATGTTCGTCGTTCTTCTGAACTATTACTAGATTATAACATCTGAATCGATGCTCATTTATAACTTACGAACTGATGCTCCTTTATAACTTCCGAATGGAGGTTCGGTTATAACTTGCATACTGTTGTTCTTTTAAAGTCGTGAATTGATGCTCGTTTTTAACTTCCAATATGACGAATCTTTATACCTCGTGAATTGATAGACGTTTATAAAATTATTTACAAATGTTCATATATTACTCTGAACATATGAACGGTTGCTCGTTTATAACTTTCGAATTGATGCTCGCTTATATCTTCAATACTAATAATCGTTTATAAACTGGTAAATTGATGCTCCTTTATAACTTCCGAATGGAGGTTCGGTTATAACTTCCATAATGATGTTCGTTTATAACTCGTGAATTGATGCTCATTTTTAACTTCCGAACTGATGCTCGTTTATAACTTCTGAACTGACGCTCATTTATGACATTCTGTAATTATGTTCGTTATTACTTCAGAACTAATGCTAGTTTATAACATCTGAACTACTATTCGTTAATAACTTCTGAATTGATGCACTTTTATTCTTCGTGAATTGATGCAGGTTTTAACACACTGAAGTGAATCACTTTATCTGAACTGACTCTCGTTTATAATATTCTGTACTTATGATCGTTTATTATGTCTGAACTAATGCTCGATTATATCATCTGAACTGAAGATCGCTTATAACTTCTGAACTTATACTCATTTATAACTTTTTGAATTGATGCTCCTTTAAAACTTCCGAAATGATGCTCGTTTATAACTTCCGAATTGAAGTTCGTTTATAACTCGTAAATTGATGCTTTTTATAACTTCCGAATTGATGCTCCTTTATAAATTCTGAAATAAGGCTCTTTATACATGCTGAAGTGATACATGTTTATAACTGCTCAATTGACGTTCATTTTTTAACATTCTGTAATTATGTTCGTCGTTCTTCTGAACTATTACTAGATTATAACATATGAACTGATGCTCGATATAACTTCCGAACTGATTCCTATTTAATTTTCGACATTGATGCTCGGTGCATCTTGTAACTGATACCGGTTTAAAACTTGTGAATTGATGCTCGTTTCTAATTACTGAATTGATTCCCGATCAGAACTGTTAAAGTAATTTTGGTTTAAAACATTTTTATTGATGCTAGTTTATAACATTTGAATTAATGCTCGATTATAACTTTCGAAATGATGCTTGTTTATAACTGGTGAAACGATGCTCATTTATAACTTACGAACTGATGCTCCTTTATAACTTCCGAATGGAGGTTCGGTTATAACTTGCATACTGTTGTTCCTTTATAAGTCGTGAATTGATGCTCGTTTTTAACTTCCAATATGACGAATCTTTTATACCTCCGTGAATTGATAGACGTTTATAAAATTATTTACTAATGTTCATATATTACTCTGAACATATGACGGTTTGCTCGTTTATAACTTTTGAATTTATGCTCGCTTATATCTTCTTCCCAACTAATAATCGTTAAACTTGTGAAATGATGCTCGTTTATAACTTACAAGTAAATCTCGCTTATAACTTCTAAACTGATACTCATTTATAACTTTTTGAATTGATGCTCGCTTATATCTTCAAAACTAATAATCGTTTATAACTGGAAATTGATGACCCCTTATAACTTCCGAATGGAGGTTCGGTTATAACTTGCATACTGATGTTCCTTTATAAGTCGTGAATTGATGCTCGTTTTTAACTTCCAATGACGAATCTTTATACCTCGTGAATTGATAGACGTTTATAAAATTATTTACTAATGTTCATATATTACTCTGAACATATGAACGGTTGCTCGTTTAAACTTTCGAATTGATGCTCGCTTATATCTTCAATACTAATAATCGTTTATAACTGGTAAATTGATGCTCCTTTATAACTTCCGAATGGAGGTTCGGTTATAACTTCCATAATGATGTTCGTTTATAACTCGTGAATTGATGCTCATTTTTAACTTCCGAACTGATGCTCGTTTATAACTTCTGAACTGACGCTCATTTATGACATTCTGTAATTATGTTCGTTATACTTACTTCAGAACTAATGCTAGTTTATAACATCTGAACTACTATTCGTTAATAACTTCTGAATTGATGCACTTTTATTCTTGGTGAATTGATGCAGGTTTATAACTACTGAAGTGAATCACTTTATCTGAACTGACTCTCGTTTATAATATTCTGTACTTATGATCGTTTATTATGTCTGAACTAATGCTCGATGATATCATCTGAACTGAAGATCGCTTATAACTTCTGAACTTATACTCATTTATAACTTTTGAATTGATGCTCCTTTAAAACTTCCGAATGATGCTCGTTTATAACTTCCGAATTGAGGTTCGTTTATAACTCGTAAATTGATGCTCGTTTATAACTTCCGAAGTAATGCTCGCTTATAACTTCTAAACTGATACTCATTTATAACTTTTGAATTGATGCTCGCTTATATCTTCAATACTAATAATCGTTTATAACTGGTAAATTGATGACCCTTTATAACTTCCGAATGGAGGTTCGGTTATAACTTGCATACTGATGTTCCTTTATAACTTGTGATTGATGCTCATTTTTAACTTCCGAACTGATGCTCGTTTATAACTTCTGAACTGACGCTCATTTATGACATTCTGTAATTATGTTCGTTATTACTTCAGAACTAATGCTAGTTATAACATCTGAACTACTATTCGTTAATAACTTCTGAATTGATGCACTTTTATTCTTGGTGAATTGATGCAGGTTTATAACTACTGAAGTGAATCACTTTATCTGAACTGACTCTCGTTTATAATATTCTGTACTTATAATCGTTTAATATTTCTGAACTAATGCTCGATTATATCATCTGAACTGAAGATCGCTTATATCTTCTGAACTTATACTCATTTATAACTTTTGAATTGATGCTCCTTTAAAACTTCCGAAATGATGCTCGTTTATAACTTCCGAATTGAGGTTCGTTTATAACTCGTAAATTGATGCTTGTTTATAACTTCCGAATTGATGCTCCTTTATAAATTCTGAAATAAGGCTCTTTTATACATGCTGAAGTGATACATGTTTATAACTGCTCAATTGACGTTCATTTTTTAACATTCTGTAATTATGTTCGTCGTTCTTCTGAACTATTACTAGATTATAACATCTGAATCGATGCTCATTTATAACTTACGAACTGATGCTCCTTTATAACTTCCGAATGTAGGTTCGGTTATAACTTGCATACTGTTGTTCCTTTATAAGTCGTGAATTGATGCTCGTTTTTTTAACTTCCAATATGACGAATCTTTATACCTCGTGAATTGATAGACGTTTATAAAAATTATTTACAAATGTTCATATATTACTCTGAACATATGAACGGTTGCTCGTTTATAACTTTCGAATTGATGCTCGCTTATATCTTCAATACTAATAATCGTTTATAACTGGTAAATTGATGCTCCTTTATAACTTCCGAATGGAGGTTCGGTTATAACTTCCATAATGATGTTCGTTTATAACTCGTGAATTGATGCTCATTTTTAACTTCCGAACTGATGCTCGTTTATAACTTCTGAACTGACGCTCATTTATGACATTCTGTAATTATGTTCGTTATTACTTCAGAACTAATGCTAGTTTATAACATCTGAACTACTATTCGTTAATAACTTCTGAATTGATGCACTTTTATTCTTGGTGAATTGATGCAGGTTTATAACTACTGAAGTGAATCACTTTATCTGAACTGACTCTCGTTTATAATATTCTGTACTTATGATCGTTTATTATGTCTGAACTAATGCTCGATTATATCATCTGAACTGAAGATCGCTTATAACTTCTGAACTTATACTCATTTATAACTTTTGAATTGATGCTCCTTTAAAAACTTCCGAAATGATGCTCGTTTATAACTTCCGAATTGAAGGTTCGTTTATAACTCGTAAATTGATGCTTGTTTATAACTTCCGAATTGATGCTCCTTTATAAATTCTGAAATAAGGCTCTTTTATACATGCTGAAGTGATACATGTTTATAACTGCTCAATTGACGTTCATTTTTTAACATTCTGTAATTATGTTCGTCGTTCTTCTGAACTATTACTAGATTATAACATCTGAATCGATGCTCATTTATAACTTACGAACTGATGCTCCTTTATAACTTCCGAATGTAGGTTCGGTTATAACTTGCATACTGTTGTTCCTTTATAAGTCGTGAATTGATGCTCGTTTTTAACTTCCAATATGACGAATCTTTACCTCGTGAATTGATAGACGTTTATAAAATTATTTACAAATGTTCATATATTACTCTGAACATATGAACGGTTGCTCGTTTATAACTTTCGAATTGATGCTCGCTTATATCTTCAATACTAATAATCGTTTATAACTGGTAAATTGATGCTCCTTTATAACTTCCGAATGGAGGTTCGGTTATAACTTCCATAATGATGTTCGTTTATAACTCGTGAATTGATGCTCATTTTTAACTTCCGAACTGATGCTCGTTTATAACTTCTGAACTGACGCTCATTTATGACATTCTGTAATTATGTTCGTTATTACTTCAAGAACTAATGCTAGTTTATAACATCTGAACTACTATTCGTTAATAACTTCTGAATTGATGCACTTTTATTCTTCGTGAATTGATGCAGGTTTATAACAACTGAAGTGAATCACTTTATCTGAACTGACTCTCGTTTATAATATTCTGTACTTATGATCGTTTATTATGTCTGTCTGATTATATCTGAAGAAGATCGCTTATAACTTCTGAACTTATACTCATTTATAACTTTTGAATTGATGCTCCTTTAAAACTTCCGAAATGATGCTCGTTTATAACTTCCGAATTGAGGTTCGTTTATAACTCGTAAATTGATGCTTGTTTATAACTTCCGAATTGATGCTCCTTTATAAATTCTGAAATAAGGCTCTTTTATACATGCTGAAGTGATACATGTTTATAACTGCTCAATTGACGTTCATTTTTAAACATTCTGTAATTATGTTCGTCGTTCTTCTGAACTATTACTAGATTATAACATCTGAATCGATGCTCATTTATAACTTACGAACTGATGCTCCTTTATAACTTCCGAATGTAGGTTCGGTTATAACTTGCATACTGTTGTTCCTTTATAAGTCGTGAATTGATGCTCGTTTTTAACTTCCAATATGACGAATCTTTATACCTCGTGAATTGATAGACGTTTATAAAATTATTTACAAATGTTCATATATTACTCTGAACATATGAACGGTTTGCTCGTTTATAACTTTCGAATTGATGCTCGCTTATATCTTCAATACTAATAATCGTTTATAACTGGTAAATTGATGCTCCTTTATAACTTCCGAATGGAGGTTCGGTTATAACTTCCATAATGATGTTCGTTTATAACTCGTGAATTGATGCTCATTTTTAACTTCCGAACTGATGCTCGTTTATAACTTCTGAACTGACGCTCATTTATGACATTCTGTAATTATGTTTCGTTATTACTTCAGAACTAATGCTAGTTTATACATCTGAACTACTATTCGTTAATAACTTCTGAATTGATGCACTTTTATTCTTCGTGAATTGATGCAGGTTTATAACAACTGAAGTGAATCACTTTATCTGAACTGACTCTCGTTTATAATATTCTGTACTTATGATCGTTTATTATGTCTGAACTAATGCTCGATTATATCATCTGAACTGAAGATCGCTTATAACTTCTGAACTTATACTCATTTATAACTTTTGAATTGATGCTCCTTTAAAACTTCCGAAATGATGCTCGTTTATAACTTCCGAATTGAAGTTCGTTTATAACTCGTAAATTGATGCTTGTTTATAACTTCCGAATTGATGCTCCTTTATAAATTTCTGAAATAAGGCTCTTTTATACATGCTGAAGTGATACATTTTATAACTGCTCAATTGACGTTCATTTTTTAACATTCTGTAATTATGTTCGTCGTTCTTCTGAACTATTACTAGATTATAACATCTGAATCGATGCTCCATTTATAACTTACGAACTGATGCTCCTTTATAACTTCCGAATGGAGGTTCGGTTAAACTTGCATACTGTTGTTCCTTTATACGTCGTGAATTGATGCTCGTTTTTAACTTACTTCCAATTGCGAATCTTTATACCTCCTCGTGAATTGATAGACGTTTATAAAATTAAGTTACATAATGTTCATAATTTACTCTGAACATATGAACGGTTGCTCGTTTTATAACTTTCGAATTGATGCTCGCTTATATATCTTCATACTAATAATCGTTTATAACTG
>JACATO010002617.1:0-24700 GCA_018389105.1 Nautilus pompilius
AGTTTGAAAACATGAATGTATATTGCCAGCTTCTTAAGAAGAATACTGGTAAGAGCTTCCAAAGTCCAGAATTTTCCCAGATCTGCCATGTGCCATGTCCCAAGGTGACCAAGCTATATTTGATTGTTTTGATACTACCTATTCAATTAAAACATTATCCTTTAAAAATGCTCCAGGGGTTGTCTATTGCCTACCACTGCCATAATAATCATCTCCCCATATGATGAATATAATGTGTTTTCCAAATATGAATAACCTTTTATTACCAATGTCCAAACGTCGGTTGATTTGTGAAAGAAATAACAAATAAATCCTTAATCAGGTTGACAACAGGAATTGATGGAGTGCTCTCATCGAGATGACAATGATGAAACTGTGTCGTCATTGAATTTTCTGGTAAACTGTATTATTTAAAATGACATTAATTATTGTCCTGTTTGTGTATTTTCATTACAATATTAGTCAAGTTGGTCTCAAATCATGCTCAAGTATGGCTTAAGATCCATGAGTATTCTTCCCTTTATCCCAGTATGTTTTCTCTCAGGTTTCTACTGAAGTGCAGTAGGTGCCTGTCATCCTTTGATTTTTCAAACGAGTTACTGCTAAAATTCCTCGATGTGCTACCTTTCCAAAAGATATTGTTAAATTCTAAAGACCCTGTTCTAGTGGTTAAATGATAAGAAGCTAGAAGAAATCGCGCTGATATTTGTTAACACAATATTAGACATTTTCATTGGTAGTTGATTTTTCAAGCATTTAAAATTATTTATCTGCTTTGTGTTTGCTATAAGAATACAAATAATTCTTGAAATTACAATGCTTAAGGGTAAAATCAAAATACAAAGAATACCTGTATTTCTAGGTTGCATCATGTAAACCATCGGACTAACAACATGTAATATATTACACATTGACAGTACATTTCAACCTACGAATGATTGTTAAAATCATTCTACCTGTAGCATTGTCTAGAAATTTTCAAACATAATATATACTAAATATGGCAAGATTTCAACAGCTTCCACTGATGAATGATGGGTTTATCAGAAAGACAAGCTAGTGAATTTAGTAACTGATCATCGTTTGTTCTCCAGTTGACTTCAGGAATGAGAATGGAAACGCAGTTACGTCATCATACGATTAAGAGGATTTCATGTATTTTAAATTTGTATCTATCTCCGTGTTGTCAGATGACTGGGAGAGAAGAACACATTCACAACACAAATGGAGTCACAGAGAGCCAGAAAACAACCTTTGGTTAAAGGTGAGGTTACCTTTAAGATTTCAGGTACAAAGATCTAATTAATTTCTTTTCTTTGAACTTGCATGAAAAGTATAGTTTCATAGAAATGTTTTCTGAAGTGTGATTTTTTATGATCTCAAGCTGAGGCACTTGACATTCCCGCCAGCCATGGGTGATAAAGTGATAATCACATAACACATTCTAATTGTTAACTGCAATAAAAGAAAACACAAAACGTCTGACATTCTCAAATAATATTTTTGATGTTACAGACACTTTTCAAACATCTACCCGTGTTGGCGCTCAGTATGCAGAAGAAGGGAAGCTACAGAGGTCCAGCACATTTACTAACAATATATCGTGTCAAATATTTTTGTCACAAATAGCAATTACACTAAACATAATACCAAAAGGCTATTGATTGAAACAGACAGTAGTGCAAAGAACCTTTGTAAAATTAGGAGAATAAAATGGGCTAAATTTCCGTTTAAAGGGACACAGCTGAATTATGTTCTAATGTTAACCCCACACAAACTGGCATCCATATTAGGAGGTCCCTATACAGAAACCTATCTGCTTTTCGCCATCACTCAATCTAGAGAAAAGTGGGTTATAAAATTTGCTGAACCATGTACCAAACTATTAACCATAACTTGTGACAGCAAGAATCTGTATGATTGCATCCCCAGCTAGTTATTTCTATAATACGTTATTTCGTTTTGTTTGCTGGATGTTTTACAAGAGTTGTCGATGTGTGGTTCCCAGTAGATTACAGAACCTCCAGTTAACCTACCGATCAGTGTACAGAAGGACGTACTTCTCCACAAGGTGAGACAGAGCCAAGGACTCCCAAGAGTTTATACTGTGCTAATTTAGTAAATTCAAATAATCTATCTGAAAAATATTTTGCAAACAAATTAGTTTATTGCAGACAACAAACTCCAACAAGTCTCAATGAAATAAAATAATGATATCAAATACTTTAAATGATGCGATAAAAGTCTTTGTTAAGCTCGCACGACTTGTCAAATGTTGGGAAGACAACAATTATTCTGGAAATTAGATGAAATGACAAATTTATTTAATAGAGCCTAAATGAGAACAAAATATGTTAACTTAGAATAATTATAATTAAACACTACCTTATCAGAAAAAACCTTTTGTCGTTATAACCACCAAGCAAATTCTAGGCATTCTATCAATAAATTTTCAGAGTAGATTGGTATTAGTGAGTTCTGAGAATATTCAGGTACTGCCCCAACTGTTGTATCGTACATCATGTGTCATTTTTCTGTTCAACAATTCCAAAGGTAACACATCTCGGATCATGCAGACAAAGAAAACATCTGCTTATGAAGTCGTCACATCAACAAATTATTGCCTGTGATCGTAGAATAATGCAGTAATCTTCAATGCATGTTGTTCACTTTGTTTTGAACAATTCACCAACGTAGTTTGCTTCAAACATTATGATACCACCCAACCCCTAACGATCTACCGTAACTGTAACACACTAATCACTTTAGCGTTATCAAAGCTGCCGATTACCGAAAAATGGTCACAAATCACCTTAAAGAGTAAAATATCAAATGTGTTTCACGATCTATTTCTCCCCAACCCCGACGTCAAATAACCCCTATAGAACATGTCTGGGATGAGCTCTCTTGGAGCAAAGAACAATGGATACATGCATCTGGAACCATTTCTGCACTGTGCCAGATATCTGGTGTATAGTATGAAATGCAGGTGTAATGCTGTAGTGAAGCATAGAAATATCAATGTACACTACTAAAGGTCATGTGACTATAGGAGAGGTAGACTATGACTTATTCCCTGTAATTAAGATATATCTAGATATTCTGCAATTGAAATCTATGTCACACTTTCTGATTAGGTTTGAACCCTGTGCAGGTTTTAAAATCCTAAATGGCTATGTACAATTTATTTCCATATATTGTTTAAATCTTTTGTCAAGTTGTTATGGTTGCAAGACCAATGTGTGTGAACCATAATATTTCTTTTACATCCATTCTCAAGCAGCTGGTAAGTGTAGCCTAGAGTGAGTGAGAAGTACTACTGCAGCCAGTCGAGTCAAACAGATAACTAATACTGAGGTAATGACAAACAAACTGATAATCTAGAATACTGAATGCAGATATCTGTGTATTTCCCTCCTCTTATTCCATAATATTAGTAAATCCACAAATAGGAATTTAAAAAAACAGAATAATCATGTCTACCCCCCATTGTACCTCTAATCCAAACTGACAACATGCTTCATCTTCAGCTGTTTTTCTTGTCATGGTTGAGTCTGATCTGTTCCCTTTTCTTACATTTACTTTTCTCTGCCTGTCCTCCTATTTCTGATTCAAAGTCTGAACAACGAATTGCACTGTTTATCAAAAACAAAATTTTAGCAAAATTGTTTACACGTTTTCAGTAGCAGGAAAAGCAAACAAACTCCTCCCATCAGATTTGTTACAGCCAAACACAACAACACTCTTCAGATCATCAATCAAATTAAACACATGTTCAGATCATCAGATAGAAAGTATAGATCAACTTACTGCAGAGACAAGTAAAATGACAGGTGAGCTTAGTCCAGAAAGAACAGAAGTTAGAAATGAAATGAAATTTCCTTTATAGTAAAAAGAGATCAGATGTATGATTCAAGAAAATGTTCAATTATTAATACAGTTCCTCTCTGTGTAAGCATAAAATGGAAATTTTTAAAATTTCACTGGAGCATTCTTAAATCATAGACAATGCTTTCCATTAAATTATAAACAAACATTAAATTCAATAAACCTACCTTAACAGAAATGTCTTGCTACTATGAAAATTGTGCTTCTTTGAAGAAAAGGTATCTTTACCTCTACTAATGAGAAACCTTACCTCCAGCCTGGTTGAGGTGCCATCTCTGACGTAATACTGTCACTGGCAAAAAACATCTTTCACTGCCTTGCACAAGGACCACACCTTCTTGGTAACAGAAAGACTACATGAATTCACAAAGGTTTCTTAAAGCAAGGAGTAATATCCAGTACAGAATCACTTGTAACAGCATGTGCAGTCAACCTGATCTATGACAGCCAACTTCTGCATGAAATCCAACTGTCCACATTCCACAGGTAAAGCCGCCTTACACAGAAAGTACAAGGTCAATTAACAAACACAAGGATACTGTAAATCAGTCGTGTGTTTACATAAGCAGTGTTTCTGAGTGCAGTCTAAGAAACATATGTATCTAATGGAACTAATCTTTACCTGTAAACTTACCCTAACATGCATATTTGATGTTAAACATTCTATATAAAAATAAATTATTGTACTATTTTGTTTATTATGCATGCATACAACATGGAAGTGAATGAGTGGTAACATACATTACATGACAATACAAGGACTCACTGTAATACCAATTTCCACTTACTAATTCTACTTTTACCCCAGTAGTTCAAAACCATAGCCTTGATAAGCACTTTATTACCATAGCTGCACTGTCTTCATCCACAGGCATGTTATCTAATTGATCACCACCAAGAGGGATGGTTCCCTTACCAGAAAATCTTAGTGTTGGCTTTCAACACTGACTATGTTGATGTGACAGCCTATGTTATCATGGCACCAGTAGTTTGGGTTAATATTTTCATTTCCAGTTTTTTGTGCTCTTCACCGACAGTTTCCATCCATGTTGTTGCAATGATTTTGGCTGTACACCTTAAAGTGTTATTAATTTGCATTCAGCCAACATCTACTTCTTTGGAAACTTTTCGTTCTGACCCGTTGCTTTCACACATGCAGTGTCCTTGGAACTTCCATTCAAGAGGTGAGGACAGGCGTTTTGCCTCTCGTGGCCAATTTCAAGCAAAGTTTCTGTGGCAAGCTACCTTGGCTCTTAAAAAGTGATGGTGCCACAAAGTCACCAAAGTTACTTTCATTAAATAGTATTATAAGATGTAAGCATGAGAACAATTTACTAAAGCATTAAAAAAACACACCTCATTTACTATAAGCGACAGTTGAAGAATGTCAGGGTACTGTGGCTGAGACGTTTAATCACTCAGGTCAAAAGTAAACAAGTCTTTGTGAATTTCATTTTGTCCCTCCAGTTGGCCACGACTGAAACGCCACCTGAAACGTAGCGCCCTTGAAGTCAAAGGCCATAAAGTCACAGCCCCACTAATCTTACACAGGCAAATAATTAAATTGCCCAAACCCAAGGCAATCAAATAGGAAAGGTACATCCTTAAGTTTCTATAACTAGCCATTCTAAGAGGCCCATAAGTGCTTTTGGGATACAGAAAGACTGGCTGCTGCCCACAGATACAAATGGCCGCCTGTACAGCTGGAAAAGAGAGAGTACAACATCATAGTGAGATAAAAGCCATGAGAGCTGTACTTAGCATTTAAGTTACTGTTAACTGATAAATGTAATTATATGAAAAAAGGAAAAATGGATTAATGGTGAACAAACAGGGATGTAATGAAGGAATACTATTCTTTATTTTTATGAACTCTACCAAACAATCAAGTGCCATCTTTTATCATTTAGTAACTCACCACAAAGAAACCTTTTGTTAGTTTAAAACCTAAAGGTTCGAAGCCATGCTTCAGAATGTCGGTAAACTATACTCGACAGACCATGTGATCTTTAACCAATGGGATCAATGACATGAATTTTGAAAAAGATACATATATGGACCTGTTATTTTCCATATATCAACTGACTACAATTTTTAATATTTGAAATCAAAACTTTCATGAGAATATTTGAAATCATTAAATTAGTTTCATCTAAAACGATGTTTAGCAGAACAAAAACATAATAGGAACTAGACATACCCAGAAGATATGTAATCTGCAGTCTTCTGTCCATGTTGGGTATCATAAAATGGTGCATGCCATGGTCTCTGATCCATTTCCATTATTCCTTAACCATACAGTGAAGTGGCATGTTTCCTGAACAAAAAGATATGGCTTTTATTTCTTCATTATTTGTTATATTACAAATAAAATCTCCTGATCATAAATTATTCATGTGTTTATAAATTATAAATTTGTGTATAATTTTATTTTTTAAATTTATTGCCATTATTATCTTGTATTTTTTTTTTTTCAATTTATTTTCTCCATCTTTTAGGATTACTTAACGCCTCCATGCCAGTGGTAGTTTTATTTTAGCTTCTACCAAAATTTTTCCTTCCAGAATAAAACCAGTTTGCAACACCCTTTGCTGAAACTGGAAGCGGATTTGGCAGTCACAACATACTTTTTTAAGTAAGGGGGAAACAAACAATCTTCTGTCTTCTCTACAGACCCCGTCATGACTTCAAGGTCTTGAGAAATCTTGCAGAAGTAGCTAGAAAGGGAGAACAAGAGCATCAGCTTTAGTGACCAAGAAAGTTATCTGGGTACAGTTTGGCCATGCCAGTCAATAGTTATTTGCAGAAACACCACCACAAGTAGCTGAAAAATTCATATTATAAATCCTCTGTATAACTGAAGGAAGAAACCCATGCAGTTGGACTGGCACACAAGGCAAAGAAGAAACCACGCCAGAAAGATAATCAAAACAAGTCAGATACCAACAGGATTCAAACTCTGGGCCTTATCCACAATAGGCTTTTGCAGTATGCACACAACCATGGACAGGTAACTTTTTCTTCATCAATTCCATTACCCACAGTAAAAGTGTAGCTTTTGTCGCCTGGTCTGTCTGTTAATGAATTGGGGCTGGAACACTTAAATGTAATCAGTAAGTGATACTTCGTACAGAAGAAATCCACATTCAGGTGACCATGCTAGTCAAGTCTAGTTGAGTGAGAGTGCGTGCAAAATTCCTTATTTGTATTGATGGTCAATGACTAATGTTCTGTCTGTGTGTCCTGTAGTCAACCTATTGGAAATTCACTAAATGTTTTGGTCAGTACATCATCATCCTAAACATTTTCTTTCCTTACTAAAAAATGGACTTCATGGTTAGAAGCTCATGACATAGCCTCACATCCAGTTGGGTAAGTTTCTTGTCTTCTTCATACTCACTTCAAATCTATTGGCATGGAATGGTTCTTGGCCATCAAGATCTCAGGAAGCTCAATTTCATCATCAGAGACCACACAATCATCGTCATCTGGACTTCTACCCGGAAGTATATACACCGTTTTTACAGTGTTTCTTTTCCTCTCTCTCAACATAAGATCTGTTGTCACGTTTGACATCCGTTACATCCTATTTCCATCTGGAATCAAAACGTATGTTGAAATTAACTGACTGCTCTTGTCAGGTTATGTACCAACTTTTCATGGTGCTCTTCTGTTACTGTCTACCTTTACTCGTTTTCTGATTATTCTGGTCCAATTCTCCTCTTTTCATGGACAGAAGCTTGAACATGTCATCCTTTCATACATCTGCTGAGCAGGGTATACCCCAGCATCTTGCTTTCCTATGTAACTCAGCAGCAATAGTGCCAATTGCACATCATAGCAATTTTCCATTGTCATATAGATGGCATTTTTCACCAAATTCACGCCAGATTCCCATTCGATTTTGGATAAACAGAAAATAATATCTAAAGCCCAATTTTCGTTCTCATGCAAACTTTTAAGTTTCTCTGCTGCTAAAATCTGACCTGTTGTCACTAATCAGATTCAATTAATGCCTTATTGAACAAAATGAGCTTTCAATTCCAAGATGATCTAAACTAAAAGTGTTATGGCCATGCAGTGACCTTCAGTAAACCAAAATAGCAGCCAAATACTATAAAATAATTGACTGAATTTCCACCATTATCATCATGAAAATTTTCAATGTTTATTTCAAACTTTTTCAGTTTCCAGCATTAACAGATCATACAGTCGTCAACAATTTCTTTCACGTCATCTGACATCTTTAGGCAAAAAATCCACTCTAATTCTTGCAAATTTGATGTTTTTACTCACATATAGGTTTCTGTTCATCACTGACTTCAGTTCTCTCCATATCATGACTGTGTCCGTCAAAGATCACACTCACTGACTGGCAATGTCAATGTTTTTAGTAACCTTTGTTAATACCATTGTATTTTCTCAGGCCATCCATGATCAGATATAGTATTTTCTGTATGTCTCCTTTTATTTGATAGTTTCTAACACAACCATTTGATCAGTATTGACTTTCACAGACCTGACTTGACTCTTAGACACTTCCACAGTATTTGCTAGAAAGAGTTCCTCATCCTCCATGTACTAAAACTCAGCATCAGAGCCTGTCATCACTTGGATGCATCGCTCAGCTTCCTTTACAGGAACCATGCAACTGAGATTTATAATTGTTCTGGATATGTCCTGCTTGACCCATTCTAGCTCAAACACCACAAAAATGATACCTTTTAATCTGTGTCCATCTAAATACAGTTTTGTTCAGCAATTACCAAACATGCTCAATCAGCTTCTCATCTTATCAATGTAGTTAGTAGCATCATCTACTTAGCAAATTCAAATTATGCTACTACAGATGCACTGTTCTTTACTCTGTTGAATTATCCACACAACACTTCAGCCAGTTAACCTCTGTTGAGGCAAAGTTCCTGCTGATTCTGGATCATTTCAAGATTCTGAATATATCACACAATTGCTTAACACCACATAAATCAATCTCTAAATTCTACTTGATGTTTTTATCATCTGCCTGGGTGCCCTGTGGTTAACATGTCACCCATGAGTGTCGCCCCTTCTTGTTTCACTAGTTTTGTCATCATGTAGCTAGCTTAGCTTTCATTTTAGTCATGATCAGTAATCGCCTCATTGTTATCAAATCCAATCACCATGATGATGGTTGCTTCAAAGATGACAAAAATTGCAGTACATTGTTGGTTTTTTATTGCAACTACTTTGAAAGTAAGCAGCAATCTTCATATCAGCCAAACAAACCAATCATTTCAGTCAGCTTGCTGGACTCTGCATCAGGTCCATATATGACCCCACACTTCTTTCTCACCAAGTTTGCTAAAAGCTTTGGCGTCATTAAGTCTCAGCAACAAAGCATAACCGCAGCATGCCACTGTTTTCAAACAACTGCAATCTGCTTGACCCAGAGGTTGGGTCATCACCAGGGACTAGCACACTCTACTTTACTAGGATGTCCAGCTTAACCGTTACGGTGTTTATTGCAAGATTATCAGTAGCTTCATCCATCACGAGACCTCTGGCAAACTGGGATCACTCAAGCGTTGTCATTCCTAGATTTCCCAGGTGATCACTCTGGTTCACTCGGCATGGGCTTGCTTGGTAGATGAACATGTATCCTTGGAAGATCAACAAAAACATCTCCAGTACCATCATCAAGCGCATCAGAAACATGAGGCACACACAACAAGTTTGTCACAGCCAAGATTACCACACCTATATGAGCCATTTCTTGACCAATTTCTTCTGCTAGGCGGTTTCTTTGTGGATGAATCTTTGTTGTTGTTGTTGTTTTTTTAGGAAGCATATGTGACAATCAGTGCCTGTCATCACCTCAATGGCCAGCTTCGTCGTCCAATCGCCAGTCACACCAAGGGCCACTTCACGTGTCTCAAACCACTCGATGTCGCCACCATTGTCTTCATGGAGCAGAAGGATGTAGTTGGAAGATCTTCTTCGTGAATTCTGTCTGCTGTGACAGTAGAATTTCATCTGGCTCCTTGCTGTATGGTTTCCCTATTGGGGCTTCTGAGACAAGCATAGTTTGCTCACCTACTTCTCGTGGCCACCAGCATTCAGTCGTAGCTCTGGTCTTGGCACCAGTCTCTTGGTGTCTCACTGCTGCATGATTCTGAACTTCTCCATTTCACCTGCTTAGTCACCACCCACCTCTCATGGGTAGCAGCTCGGGCTGTTTTCTTTCTGCTCCCATACTCGCACAACACAGCCACCGTGTCTTAGAAAAGCAACTAAAGACTCCTTCCGTCTGCATTCCAAGAGCAGAAAGAGTTGATGAATCTCTGTTCCCCACCTGCGTCCATGTACCGCTGAGTGACGGACGAGAAAGTGCGTTATTCGCGTCGGGGGGTCAAAGGTCATCATCGCTGTGTCCGTGTGTCGTGGAAACGAGCTGCAGGCGACTCGCCAGAACGGTGTAGGCCTCAACCTTTCTCCCTTTTCCTAGACTTTCCTTCTTCACCCTTCTCCCACGCCTGCTTCCACCTGTATTTCTTCCCCTCGCCGACGGACAGAAGGCGGGGCCCCCGCGTTGCCGTTTATTCACTCGGGGAGAACGTTAGCGTTCGGTGGAGAAAATACCGTTGTGACTGGCGGGCGGGTCTCTTCCATCGACAGGTAAGGAAGCAGATCCCTCTGCCCCCTCCTCCTCCTCCTCCCACAATCTCTGGGCCAGAGTTTCCTTTAACCCTGACTTCTCCGTGTCAGGTGGCCCGGCACGGAGAGAGGGAGGACACCGTCCGACTTTCCCTCCCCTGTACCATGTCGGGGTCTCCACTGCTGCCTCCAGACCCTCCTCGGTCGGGTAGAGAGAGATGCTCGCAGGGACCTGTTCTGAACTGGGGCTGTCGCAGAGGAAGCTGGGGGCTCATTGCAGACAAACGACGCCTTTCAGTTGGGTGCCGGCAGGGTTCTCTCCCTTGATTTTACGGTGGTGGACCTTCTCTTTTCTTGGCAGGTTTTCCTCACCTGGAAGAGGCAGCAAAAGATGGATAATAAGTGCCAGGCTGAATGGTCGGTGGATCTGTCGACATTAACACAGGAAGAGAGTTGAGTAACTTTACCCCTGACATCCCACATCCTAATGCTCAGTGTACAATTCCAGAACCTGGCGTACAAATACAGTTTCGATGCCAGTTCTATTCATCTTTTCTCTTCAACTGCATAGAATTTGTTGTATATATTCGCCAAGTTATTTGCTAAACTACTGCATTCCTACAGCCATTTGTCCCTTTGTTAGGAAACCCTGAACTCGGATATTCGCTTCGTGTCTGTTGTAGCCAAGCGGTCTTACGAGCTGGTACCGTTTTTCTTTACAGGCCGGATATGTTTTGGAAATGCATGTGTTTTCATTGTTTGCACTATTATTTTTAGAGGTAAGTATTGGATGATGATGATGATGATGATGATGATGATGTTGTCTTGAAGAATTTCCAATGTAGTCAGTAATGTCGCTAACAGAATATTTTCCTACATTTACGCGGGTGTACCTGAGTTTTTCAATTACAGTCTAGAAATGAGTAACAGCAATAGAGCCATCAGGGTCCTCCCATCACACTGCAGGCCCACTGTATATGACTGAATGCACTCTCTCTCTCTCTCTCTCTCTATTGCGGAATCCCTTTATTTGACTTCTGCTTTTGTTATTCTGTTTTTGAATACTTCACTAAACTTTACTACTAACAACTGTAGGCAATTTATTCACAGCAATACTTTTCAAAGGCCAGTCAGAAATAATTATCACAAATGGAGAAGCGGATAATTCCTAAAATGGGAATTGCATTGTTGTACTTATTTTAAATGTAATTATTACAAAGAGAAATTATACCTTTTGTACAACATTCTGCAGAATATTGCTGTGGTGGGCGTGGCAACTCCAGGTAAGGACCTTAGAGGTAACATTTCTTCACTGCAAATCTTAAATGTTACTACTTTACAATAAATTCTTACATTTGGTTCACACTGTTCCTATATTTAATGGAATGGCTGCATTTCTATTATTACAATTTTAATGTTATTTGTGTATTGATTTGATGCCTGGATTTTCCCATTGAAGTATAAATATGTTGCGGATAGTAACATCAGTGGATTTCCAAAATGGAGAGGTGTAACGATTAATGCTATTTGAATAAATATTTCTCATTAATTCTTTTGTTTATACAGTTCCAAATCAAGTATATGAAAGGAGGTTTTCGAATTTGTTTTGATATTATTTAACGAACAAATGTTGTACACTTATTACCTTGAAATGTAAGATATTTTGACGGTGATTATTATTTGATTATCCTTTATTTAAATCCTCTTCTGTTTTCAGACTAATGATGTTGAACAAATTACTTCAGTTTGCAGTTTTGTTGCATGTACTACTACATGTAAGGAAAATTGGTAAGTGTCTGTACATAGTCCTGGTAGTGATTTGTATTTGATTGTAAGATCATGACGCTATTATTCTTGAACGGTGATTGTTTACGGTAGAGGTTTTGTGTTCCTGTGAAGATGTTGGATGTTTGTATGGAATTATCATCAATGATTCTTTTTTCTTGCAGAAAATAAGTCTATTCTCTGTTAGCTGGTTTGTAGTATTATACTTGTGATCTATTGTCTTCCGTTCTCTATCAAAATAGTAGTTATTACAAGAAGCCATTATTTTATCTTTGACGTTTATCACCTTGGTCCTGTATGTTTGTACTCATGTACTTGACTCTCTTGTTTTGAAATGAAATCTGTATTTTTTATTTCCATCAATGTCACTGGGTGGATGGTTGCGCTGGATAACTAACTACGTGTGCTGATGTTAATTCTAGGATAGTTTCTTTCAGTGTTGTTCTGAATTTCCACTTTTAAGGGATTCCAGCTTGGACAAAGCATCTGAAAGAAATACTGGTTATATCATCAGTAAAACCTGCAAGTAAATTGTTTGCCATTGTTTTGAGACCATCATTTTATCTTTTGATTACAAATGGAACCTGAAAAAAATCACTTGATTTCTTCAGCTGCTTCAAAAATTTCTTTCTTGCTTCATGTAATAGAAGTAGAATTCGTTGTTTCATCTGTTTGTTAAATCTGGAATTGTAAACAAGTTTTTTTTCACCAGTTTTGTCCAGCAGTTATTTTTAGTTTGTCACTATTTTGTTACTTATGGATGTGCTATGCATGCATCACTGTAACAGATAGCAATACTGAGCATCCACTGATACATAACCGTGGTTTTACCGATTCTGAATACAAGCGTACTTAGCAATGTATGATTGGTATCGTTTGTATGCTCTCACTAATAAAAATTGGCAGATGTGCTGACACTTGCGAAAGAAAACTTCATATAACCTTTTATGGTTTGAAATCTATTATTTTACTGTGAATTTCTACTTTTACTGTTGGATTATCAAATAAAATCCATTTGTAAAGTGTAAATCTCTGCTATGGAACAAAAGTTCTGATTTATTAATCATATGAAATATTGACTAAATTCGTTCTTCACAAAAGATGCATGGATCATGGAGGTAGTGGATTGTCAGGGTCTGTACTAACTTAATTTTCTTTCCCAATCCTTTATCTTACTGTTAAACTGTCAATCACAAATAAGAGGGATGTAAGGTAGAAAAGTGTTTAATGAGAATGTCTGCAATTTTTATTCAACAAATATTGGGTTTCTTATGTAGTACTGATCATAAAATTACATGAAAGTTTGTTCGTTCATTTCTTTGATGGTTAAGAAAAATTACCCTTGTTGATTTGGCTTCTCAGTAAAAATAAAATGGTAATTGACATCTTCCTGTTTCAAGATCTATAATGGTTAAATGGGTAGCCTCGTTCAACGTACAGGTTCATTTACCTGAAACCATAAATGTCAAACAGGTTGCGAAATCATTCTTGCGTCTCTTGTCTTTCCTTGTTTTGACAATCACTCTTTAGTGGGATTGAGTCCTTTGCTTAGTCTGTTATGAGCCTTATTTTGGTCATCTTTGTCAGAGTATGAAAAAGGAATTCTTCGATTTAAAATATTTCTGGATTGGCAGAGCCTTTACCAGAAAAATTGCAGAGAATTCCACAAAGTTGTCTTTTTACATCTTGTGTGCAGTTACCCATACAAGGGAGGAACACACTTGATAATTATATTAAGCATCACATTTATGTTTTCATAAGAATAAATGTTAATTTGACTATAAATAATTCATCATACCCCTAACAGCTGTGCAGTACAAAAATGTTTCTTCTGAGAGCCAGTTTCTACCTTTGCCTGCCATTTTACAATGTGTTAAGTAATTCTGGAGAAGAAACATAGGTGGTGAGTTTTTCTTCTGTTTAAAATATTGACATTTTGTCACATTGAGTAATATTTTAGTGATGAATGCATTTTACTAAACTATAATAAACTTGTTCTTAGTTTCTATCTTCTTTTAAAATTTTTAGATGCTCTTTCAATGTATTGGCAACCTGAACCAGCAGTTGTGGGGAGCCAGATTTGGGTTACATGTTTTACATCCCTTGGTGGTCAAATATTCTGGTGGTTGGATAATTATAAAGTTGCAGTGTCCTACCAAACTTACACTACAAATTTTTGGAGACATCCTTATTTGGGCAGATGCACAGTATCACCTATGGTTCACTTTGGTGTAGCAGCAAGATTGATTTTAAAACCAATCAGGCGATATGATAATGGTGTAAAGATTTATTGTGTTTCTCGTCATGGAACTACTAAATATATAACAATGACAGTTTACGGTGAGTTCCTTCTACATATTAACTGCGCAATTTGATTTAATTTCAAATATAAATATGTCCTAACTATTAATTTTGTGTTCTTAATCTATGTGAGCAAATTAATTCGGCAAAAATTCAGATTTATCAAATACTCCAGCAAGATTTGTGTGTTAGGCGATTATATTTTATTTGTTCATTTTGAAAAAATGATAAATTAGCTAACTTTCCATTTCTCTTTAGCTATCAATTTGAATGTCTTAATGAGAGATCCAGTTGTTATTTTTATTTATCCATTATCTTCCCAATTATTTAAGATGTTAAGTTTCTCATTCATTAGAATAATTTAGCAAGAACAAAAACATTGTAATATACATCGATGTTTTGCTACCTTGGCCAAATTAGCATTTTAACCTTATACCTGTCTCCTTTTATCTTTTACAGCTCCTGTCAAGGATTTATATATTGGCAACTATTATGGAGAAATTCCTTTTATCGCAGGTTATTATAGATCTTGCCATTGTACAGCAACATATGTTAAACCTAATGCAGTCATTAAGTGGTATTGGATCAAAGATAGGGAAGTGTACCTTACTCGAGGAGTATATAAACAATCTCCGACAGGATATGGCTTTGTAAATGTTACAAGCACAATGAGAGTGAGACTTAATAATGTGGATCATAGGAGAGAAGTATATTGCAAAGGCTACAATAAATATAATTCTGGAGGAAGTAATAATTTCCAGACGTGTTCGACTAATGAAAAAGAGTAAGTATTTTATATGCACCTAAAATAAAATTTGATAGGTAAAATAGCAGAGATTCACATTTTAGTGTTTGCATTCGTGCACAATATTAAATACAACAGCAGTACTCTGATTTTCACAAAGAAAACTCAACAAAAATGCTGTAATTATAAAACATGATTTTTCCAGATGACATGGATTAGTCTTATTAGAATATATAGTTGAAAGGTAAGTACATGCTTCCTTTTCATAGAAGAAAATAGGATTCTTCCATGTTACTGGAATTCATAGTTTACAGTTTACACAACTTTTTCTTTTTGAAATATTTAATGTTTCATTTGAGATAAAGTGATTGCATGTCAAATAAATCCCTGTCTAGAGATTTCCCGGCTCCACGTCTAATTTTTTTTTACTTATATTTGCTTTTATTTTGTATATGTAATAAAGGAAGAAACCAAACACAATTTCTATCCACTCATTAACAGTGAATCAACCCTTCTCTTCTAGTGTTCCAGCCATGATAAGGGCTGTGCCACCGACTTTCTAAATCACTTCTTCATTCAAAACTCAAACAAATGAAGATGCATGTGTCCATTTTGGTTTATGTGAAATTTTCTAACAGCATCTTGAAAATGGTATAAAGAATGAATAATCTAAGATATTTTACAAGTTACTATATAGATAGGAGTAAAAAATTGGGAACCAGAATTTGGACCCTTTAAATTTCATTGGATCAGGTACTACGGGACCAAAACTCTGATAATGTGTCCTGTCAATAGGAAACACAATTCAGGACCAAAAATGGTTAGAATTTTCAGCCTAACATGAGGAATAGATTTTGAACTAAAGTTGCTAAGAGAACCAGTGAGGTATATTATGTTAATTTATTCATGTCCAGCACACACAACTTGTGCATACAGTATATGCATATATCTATGCAGCACGGCAGTTACTTGGTAATAGGACAGTGTTATTATTAAATTTACGTCTGCTAGCTAAATCTGATAATTTAATGAACTTGTTCTGCAGGTTTCATTATCAGCACAGCTGTTGATTCCTCTCACACATTTACGTTACTTTTTTCATGGACAGACAAATTTTCATCTTATCAGTAATTCCCGATGTTCTCAACATTCTTTGTAGGCAGTTTGTTAAATACAATTCTGATTAGGACTAGATAAATATCCTACAAGAGATTCCTAGTTTCCTGGAATTTTTCACTAGTTCTGGTTACTCTACATACTCTGGAAACTCACTCCATTTTTCCACCATCTGTCCTATAGTTATCTCTAATGTGAGTATCCATGCATTCTACCCAGTAGTTGCACCTCACTTATTCAAGGTTTACTCATTGACATATTCAGTTGATCACAGCCCTTACGTTCCTTCTACATTCCTATCACTAAATTTTGGGTATCTGTTCTTGCCCTTTCAGGACATTAGCCCACAGGCTCTAATTTTCAGTATTGTCACATTTTCACCTCTCATGCCATTGAAAATACTTAGCTGTCAGCCCATGCGGTTTGACAGGTGAAACAAACACTATAAAATTTATTCAGTTCCTCTTTCTTTTAAAGAAAAAAAAGATGGTACTTATTATTTATGGCAGCTACTGGTAGAACCTTTAGGCTATTGAGTGAATGCTTAGCTCCTTTTCAGGCATGATGGACTTGTTTGGACACCTGGGGACCAAAATAATTCTGTTTGCTTGATTTATCTTGGATAAGCTTTTGAAGGTTTATTAAATTATCTCAGGCCAACTGGAACTTAAGAAAATCTTAAACATTTATGACCAGAAGCCAAATTGGCCTAATGAGAAGAAAATGAAGCTGGCAGAATAGCCTTTGTTATGCAAGTTAGTACATCAGCCAGTGCCTTGTTCGGCTTCTCTCCCATCACAGAAACTCCCTGAGACAAAGTTATTCTCCACAAACTGATTTGCTTAATTAGATCATACCAGATAAACTGATATTTTCCTCCTGGTTTAAATTGTAACATTCCTGAAATTTCAACAGCAAATTAATATTTTGGCAGACCGAATTCTCTAAACTCAAAATGTCAACCTAGTCTTTTCAAAGAAAAGGTCACTTGGCTGATTCCATATTTTCGTATGGATTGCTCCAAACTTCAAGGAATAAATTGTATTGAATAAATTCAAAAAAAAAAAAAAAACATTATTTCCACTAGATAGTATAACTAACGTTTTGGAAATGTCAATTTAGATTTTCTATGAATAAAGGGACTTCCTGAACATTGTTTACAAAAATAGTTGTAAATAACCTTTTGAAGATGATGTAATTGTGTGAAAACCTTCATTTACAAATTCTGTTTTCTGTATTTAATAAATCTTTGTTTTTCAGTAAAAGTGAATAAAGTTTATATTTCAAATAATGTCTCTGGTAAATCAGCTTTGATTAAAGTGAGAGAGAATGTGGCAACAGATATTTACTGTTCAGCAAATAAAACTGATCCTGAAACTATCATTACTTTCTGGGAAGTAAGACGAAATGGACAACAAAAAATGCTACGCCCTATATATCAAAAGATCTTAAAGCACAGCGGACTTTACACCACTGTATCTATGACACGCATTACTCCGGATAGACGAGATGATGGAGTTAAAATATACTGCCATGGTAGAAATATTTTTGCTCCTGATTTGGATTTTCCAGGTGTCAATTCTAGAAATTTGGTGGTGGAAATTCTTCGTAAGTATTTTTGACTTTCTGTAAATTTTTGTAAATAATAGTTTTTTTTATATTTTAAAATAATTTGTACTCTAGGTTCTGAGAGTTAAATCTATTTAAACCACAGTAGCAAAATGGGTGAAAGATTCATGTTTATACAATGGTGCAGCTATCCAGAGCCTGCTTGGACAATTTAGAATTATGCACCTTGGCACAGTATTTTCTTTATCAGCCTACCATATAAATACTTTGTTAATCTGGTTAAACTCTTTGTTTGATTTACTGTCCATTTCCCGTTTTGTTTTTTGCTCCTTCTTGCTGATGTAAATTACACATTTGTTTCTGCATTGACCATTTGTTGTCACTCCTTCATTGGTTAGTATATGTTGACCGTTTTGTTAATTTGATCAATCTTTTACCAAGGAATGTTTTGGGGTATATTGTGGGTTTGCTAACTTCCAATTAAGCTGGTTATCATTCAAGATGCAAGATTTTCTTTGCTTTTCCTCCTCCAACAACAAACTGTTGATGTCCATACATGACTCTAATATTTTCTGGAAGCTGATCATGCCATGCCCAAAAGGTTTAGCTTATTGGCTATGAAAGCAGAAATACATGTAATTTTGCTTTGAAAATTCACTGTATTTATTTAGTTACTGCATGTGTAATGGCTTCAATAGGGTTAGGGAGGAATTTGAAACTATCTGATATCTGTTTACACATGATATCACAATACACAAACCTTCATATGGTCAAAATGCCTAGCAGATGGCCACCTCACTACTATGCTGGGGGCTCACTTTCATGTATACAGTCGAGAGAATGCATGTTCACGTGTTGATGTTGAGCTATTAGTCTGTGTTGTGGTGATTGTGTCATTTCTTAGCCTGTGTATACTGAACATAATCTAGCTTGTTGATGAACTTTGCTTCTCCAAAAGATGTCCACATCTGATAGTAAGAAGTGCACAAACTAAATAGAGAAGAGAAAATGTTAAGTTGTCTTTATTTGACCATAGTTCAAAATTTCAAGTCTTCAAGCAGACATCATATGGAAAACAGCTTTGGAGTTTGTTTAATGTATAGAAATAAATTATTGAAGATAACAAAAATGAGAAGGTGTTGGTAGCAGAAATTATCTATTAACAAAAGGCTTAGATCAATGCTAGAGGACCTACTGAGAATACCAATGGGGTTGATTATCTCAACATGTTCAAACCTTCCACGTTTTGATATTTTCACTTCTATTCCACTGCTAGTATATTTTGAACAAAAGATCACTTAGGTTGTCAGTGATCCAAATGGTCTTTTAATGCAATTATTTGATTCAGTGAAATGCATTTCAGTTATGAATAGAATTTTATTTGGTTTACATATGTAAAATGTTTCTTTATTTAATGAAATTATGTGGTGAGGTTTACTTGATGAATACTTTGCATTGTTGGTGATTTATATTTTAAGTCAATTAACAATATTATATGTACTTTAATTGTCAGTAGTTGATTTTACTTTTGTTGCAGATGCTCCATATGATCCCCCAGTGATTTCCGGAATAAATAGTAACAAATATCTTATGAGAATGCTAAAGTTAAGGGTATTGTTCATGGAGAGGCGGGAAATCCTGACATGCTCTGTGTGACTTTGAAGTGTCCAGGAAACTCTGCTACCACAGATATGCTAACAGTCAGTAAATACATGACAGTATCAAAACTGATGCATAGAAAGCATTGCATTTGCATTGGAACGCACACATATAAAAGGATGACTGCTACATCGAGACAAGTCTTCAAAGTTTCTTGTAAGTTCAGTCAAAGAATCTTTATGCGTTTGTATAGTAAAACACCATTTATCCACATTATTTGAGATAGAAATCCAAGTGAATCAGCAAAGACGTTGATAATTAGATAAATAAACATCCCAAAAGTAAGACTCAGGAGTTCAGAAATTTGAATCAGCTGAAAATAACCAACTAATTATTCTCTAAATGATGAGACAATCTGGCAATTTCTCTACTTCATTGAGTTTTATATGCATTAAGTGTATCCACTAATAAAGAAAATTTCAGTGGCACCATTTTCTAGGCAGTCTTTCCCCAGCTTGATTCATTGGTACCAACCAAAATATGGAAGGTCATAAGTTACCAAGGTAAATAGTCTGTTCTTTAATCGTTAAGTAAAAGTCACCCATACAGCGACAGTGTACACCTGTTTTTGTCTCTGGAACCGCAAGTATCTTTTACCCTGTGGACAATGTCATCAATGATCATATATTTCCTTGTAGCTACTTTACTGTGCTGTTTTCAAATTTTCATTGAAAAAATAAGTAATCTTTTCTTTATGGTGCAGGACAGGTAACACATTCTAATGGTTAGTCGACACATTCATTATCCTCCTCCAGCAGGGTTTCCTCAAATGTTGAGAAGTTCTCTCTGTTATTGCAAGCAGTGCAGTACACAACCACAGTAACAACAAGAAATGTGATCAATCTGTTAAGTAAATCACCTGACAATGTTTCTGTGACATAACGGCAACATAATGCGATGAATTGATTGTTATGTAGCATAAATATAATTCTTTATTCATGCCATTGGCTTTCCAATGAGCTAGTTTGTTTAACTGTATTTACTATGTTTGCAACAAATAATATGATGCAAAATGGAACATACATGCAATATTTATTTTTATTGTGTATTTATTCTCTAATACCTTTGCTGCTGTAATAGTCCATTGGTACATTCATTAAAACTCAATTTGGAGTGGGGAATGTGGTTGCATGTAGAAGAAAAGAAAATCTAATAAACCTAAAAGAACAAGAGAAATGTGGTGACTCTTGTACATGCCTTCCCTTTACTTTGTATTATCAAAACGGAAGAATCTTTACGTTAAAGTTGAGATAAATATTGTTGTGAGAGCCATACCTGCTGGGTATTTGTTTTATTTATGGAATCTGAATTTAGCCAAGGGCTGGTGGTAATTTTCAAGGAAAGTAAATTGGTTTGAAAGCAAGTGTAGAACCATCATTACTAGTTTGTGTCCCCATTAAGGACTAAAGGTGGTAAAACAATCTGGATGTGCTGCGTTGGGCAGCCAAACAGCTGCACAATTGCAACAACTCATTAGCATGACTGACTGGTAAGCTTAGTATTCGAATTTGTCAGAATAGTGGAAAAGAAACTGAACTTAATGAGGAATAATTACCATTTGTTGTCTCATCATGGCTGCTGTTTATATTCAATTAATCAATTAATTAGTCACGTTTTTAATATAAAATTTCCTACCCAATTGCAAAATTTACTGTCAATGAGTTACTCGCTTTAGTAGTAAAAGCAGAGAATTTACTTTACCAGCGCAGGTACTTGGACATTGCTGCTTGTACTGTTACTATTCATGTCTGCCACAACATAATTATAAAGAAGATGTAGAACCTGGTTGGTTGTACTAGTTTGTACCTTTAATTGCTTTTTATTAATTGAATGTACCAGTGTGGGCAATATGGAATAATATCAGCTGATGTGGAGTGTGGGGTGTCTGTGAGGTAGAATATGCTCTGCATGACACAGAAGCCAAGAGTCCATGAGTGCTCTGGGATTGATGATTACCACTACAGGCCGATTAATGGAAACCAGGCTGACCATCCCAATATTAAAGTGTTTTTAAATATAATTTCTATTTGCATGTTATCTTTAAAGTATGTTTGGAATAAAGAGGATTTATTATACTTTCAATAAAGAAAATTAGTTTCCAAAACATTAAATTAATTGAATTCATGTAACCAAATGCAAAAAAGGAAATTTTGAAATTGTAAAATTCTTTAATCACTTTTATTGGTTTGGTAAAGTTAGTTTTTAATTAAAAAAACTGACTTTTTGTTTTTCAATAATTTTAACCAGGGGAGTGCATTTTTTCCCTTTACATATAAGATCATATTGGTCAATACACGAGCTGGCATACAAATTATTGTAAATAATTATATTTGGAATATGCAGTTTGAATACAAGGCTCTTCATAATACATGGTTGGGATGAGACAAACACTGGAGGTAAACATCAGGAAAGCAGTAAAAACTATGCTAAAGTCTGGAACCTGGTTTGAAATTTGAGTTATTAGCATGTATAGTCTTAATATTTTGAAAAAGCATGTTAATTTTTAAAGTCTGCTATGTTTGTATTTACCATGGTTAAGGAGGAAGTGCACAATTTAATGCTGTTAGCTAGCTGCTGCCATTTGTGGGCATGATAGCAGCATAGGGAGAAAAGACCCGAAGATGCTTTATATGGGTAGATCTACACTTTAGAACAATTGTTCATCAATTTGTCATTTGGTCAAGAGAATCCAAGAAGCTGTAAATGGAACAGGGTTTTGTACATATATTTAAAGATGTAATCAGTGTGTGTTTGCAGGAAGCATTTGATATTGAAATCTTTATTCATATGAGAAGAAAATCAATGTGGGGGATGAAAACTATCAGCAAAGATACTAGACAGGTAAATGTGTGTGGATACTGAATGGGCGCTACTACTCCTGAAGTGGAGAAATACAGTCCAGAGGACAAAATGTTCAAAAGACAAACACTATGACCGATCACATTATTGTCAAGTTATATATCTACACCTATTTATTATTTTAATGGTTCTACAGATTTTTGATACCAGTTAGTTTGCTACTAGGTCATATCACTACCATCTTTTACTCAGGATCTATTGATTTATATTTCTGCTTGCTTTATTCAAGAAGTAATGGTGGTTGTGTGGAGCAACCATCTTCACTAAGCCAAAAACTACCTCTTCAACAGAGCTTGCTTTATAAACATTAAGCATCGTTGTAGTAGTGATGTTTGAACGGTTCTCAGGGTATTCTAAAACGGTTTATTATATTCAAAGCTTTAAAATCAAAATACAAAACAAATTTTAGAAATTCTTTCATGCTCCAGTCAATTCTACAAAGAAAATTAATTTCATCTGTAGGCTCCTATCTCCTGTAACAATTTCTAACACACTGTTCAACGTCTCTGTATTTCTTTCCTTGCATCAGTGTTTCCAGGAGTACAGTGTACCCTTTGGTTCTTGTCAGGATTTCATTTTCAAAGCAGTTATCAAAGTCCAATGTGGGATGGATTTGGTTTGTTCCTGTACTTAAAGGGCATTGTCAAACTGCTCATTGTGTTGTTTGTGGATGACATGCTATTTTCAGTGCATTCATGAATATTCCAGTAAGCAATAGAGGAAAATGGGATCATCATGTCTTCTCCTCTGATGTAACACCCCTCAAAGTATGAAATACTTTTTTGGGAGGAGGAGAATCATCTTCACCAGTCACCTCAAAACCATCCATTACATTGTTTCTCTGCACTTGTTGCATTCCTTTCTGTTAGCATCTAACTTTTAGACTAAATTGATAATCTTGACGGTATCTTTACCTCATGTTTATTTTGACCCACATTTTGAAACATTCCTTCAAAGAATGGAACAACGTTGTTATTGATGTACCAGGCAAATGGGAAGAGAAAACTGACACCACAGATTTTTCAAAATCTATCAAAAGAATCTGGTCTTCTTATGTTAGTTCTTAGCTCTTTGAGTTTGGCAAATAATTGATTCATAAGTAGCTGTCTTTTGTCCGGAGCTAACGCAAAACATGATCACTCAGGATTGTCAGTTTGAGTGCACCGTGTGTACAATTGATACTAAATGCATGAGCTGCATTAAACATTCCATCCCTGCCCACAACTCTGATCTGTTCAATATCGCCCATTCCAACATGTTTTGCAAACATCAAAGTTTGTGTGGGTCATCTTCACCACTATCAACCTACAGGAATTGTCACCATAGACAAAATTGCAATATTGTTCCTTAGGAACAGCAGGAGCATTTTCTTTTCCTGCCACCAATTCCGAAAATTGCCAACTCATTGAAGAGATAGATAGCAATTCTGCCAGAACACAATCATTCAAGTTAATGGAAAGCCTAGGAAATGTCAGATCGATGGTGCATTTATCAGGACTAGGTTATACTATTTCCATGTTGGCAATTTCTTCTTAGGGTTCTTGCGTAGTAGCATGTTGTGCTCACTTACTATCTTAACATCTTGTTTGCTTGCATCTGTCCAGGTATGGACTGTTGCTTTACAAGGATGCTTTTCGTGCAGCCACTATTGCTTTGATCTTTCAGCATTTCTTTTATGCTCCTCCTAGATGTAGTTGAAATCATCATCAAAGATTTTCCATTATGTAATGAAATGATTTCTCACATTTAGCAACTGAGTTTTAAAATGTTTTTCTATCACAATGTTTCACTTGTTGCCTTTATGTGATTTTATTAGTTTGAAAATAAATTCCACTCAAATATTGCAATATAAGACAGATGCATGGTAATAAAATGTGGTTGCTCAGTAGTAAGTTAGTTAGTTTTTCAGAAATCGTGTGTCTCATATGTTATAATCCTAATATATTCTTTGTAATTTGTTTAGAGAAATAATGGAAATAGTGCAGTGTTTTAAGTTGTTGTATATGGTTAACTTAATGGAAGTAGGTACTCAGTAGTTTTGTTGAAGTATTCTTGATACATGCAAAGCTTCTCATGGGAGGAATTAAATTCAGATTGATTGCTGGATGTAAATGAAAAGTTTAGTTCACATTACAACAAGAATCC
>JACATO010002619.1:0-30334 GCA_018389105.1 Nautilus pompilius
TAGCTCTTTACTAAATACAAGGTTTTAGCTGACACTAGCTAAATTAAAAATGTAAAATATTTGTAAACTCCAGTTGCCAAATTGCAAAAAATTGATTTTTATACCAATAAAATCAAATATTAGACATTTCATTAACAATGTTCAAACATAAAATATATGAAAATGTTACCAAAGTAATGTACAAACAACCCTCATTGCATTACCAGCAATCAGTTTCCACCTTTTCACATTTTATTTCTGTAGCCATTAGAATAAATACAAACAATTATGTAAATTCTTAATATTACTTTATGAATACCATATCATGTTGTTATTTTTTAAATAAAAAACCTACATTTTGATTTATCTCCTTTTAGTGTTAATTAATCTTGGCTCATTATTGCTTCACTAAGTGATTTTTTTGCTTTAATTCCACCTTCAAATATTCAAAACAAAGCTACTATTTAAGGACCATTGGAAGAAGAATTTCAATGAATATCAAATTTGTTAAACTTTCCAAATCTCCAATTTTACTGCCCAAAGAGCCAGATCAAATATAAAAATAGGATAACCAGACTGCTCATACAAATATTCCCTTTGGCTACTGTGTTGCATTACTACAATGACTGTCAGAAAAATGCTTGCTTGCATTTGCCGGCTTAGCTAAAGTATTTATGTCCATTTCTTCAAATTAAAATCCAGAATTTTTCCTATAAGGTTTAATTCATGCACCTTCAGAAATTTTCCATGGTATCTTTTAAGTCAACAGAAGAAGCAAGGTGGAGTTTGATGTTGTAATAAGCCTGACTAGCTTTGTATTCTCTAAGATTTTTTCAGAGATAATAATGAAACAAATGATAAAATACAATTCAATTGAGCACGAAATGCTTTTTTCATGGTCACAGCTGCTTCAGTTAGTGCACTGATAAGTTCACAAGGAGTACAGACTTGCAGGCAGCGTGTTGTCTCTCGTGTCAGACAGTGCTTTCAGCTCTGTTTTCTACTGTGCAAATCTGGTCTTTTTTGTTGCTTCAAAAACAGTTGTGTGTGTTGGCTTAGATACAAGTACAAATTAGCTTTTCAAGTAAGGAAAATAAATGATCCAACGTTCTGATAACTGTAATCTGTCTATGATTATAAATTAAGTGTGACTGAAATATTGGGCAAAGAAGGGAGCAGGTGCTTTTCAGATAATCAAATTATAGATGGCTGGTCATAGAAATATGCCATCATACCATGGTGAAGAAGAGTTTGTCATATCAATTTGGCACTGTTGCAGATCTTCACAAGTTAAATCAGTTTAGTCTGCAGTATCAAATATTTTTTAAATTTGTGGATATTTGGTAAGTTTCAGCTGTTTGGGATCAACAAATCTACCAGATGATATATCTTTAGGACAAGGTATATTGGTTTCATAAATTTTCTTTCAAATTCATTAATTAAGACTTCTTCTCTAAGTGAAATTTGCCTATGAATGAACCTCATCACTTTCTTGTTTATCACAGTGTTCTTCAAAGTTTGACTAAGTTCATCTACTAAAATTGGAACGATACAGAGAAGATTAGCATGGCCCCTGCGCAAGGATGACACAAAAAAGAAGAAAAAAAAAGGTTCATCTAGCATAGAGCTTATCTGCTATTTCCATAGTTTCTTTCTGGGCACAGTCACCCCCAACACTAAATGGTCTGAACTTTGCTTTGAAAATTTCAGCAACATCCATCTTTTATCAATGAGATGAGTCTGAGTAAACTACAGAATAAAAATTGCTAACCTATCAAAAATAAAAATAATAACATATAAGGCAGGCAGAGATCTCTACAGTAACCTTAGGAAAGTCAGAATTAACAACTGATGATGAAATAAAGCACAATACAAACTCCTGTTAAAGAGATATTTTCATTGAGGTAAAATAAATCATATTTAACAATCAGCTAAATATGTAAAAATGGAAATGGAAGCAAAATCAAAGGACGATAAAGCCAATTACTAGAGGGGGTGTGATAAGACAGCTTTATTTAGAAGTGGAGTTGAAAATATTAAAGGAATGGGTAGACAGACTTCGAAGCACAATCATATCAACAACTGTAATCCAAAGACACTGAAGTGAATGGGTGTGATAGCATGCACATACATAACAGTGTGACCTTAGTCACCTTCTCTTTGTCGAAGTAAACTGGTCAGAGCAAAGCCCAACAAAGTGAACAAATACTAGGAGCAATGCAGACCTAAGCTGATGACAATGCTGTCGTTTCATTCTGTTGTAAAAACAGACGAAACTCAAATGTAGGTAATGCCACTGTTTTTGTAGTTGCATACCATCATCTGCCTACATGATATGTACACCACCCGTTTTGACCCTTCTAAACCCAGTTGTATAGTTCAACAACAAGTATTTTACAATAATTGATGGCACATTAAGTCAGAGCGCAAGGTGTTCGTGAATACCTGTCTAGGTTTTCAAGATACCTAATAAAATGTAACTCAGATAATTGTCGGAACTTTCATAAAAATTTCATTTTGTGCAATAGCAAGCAGACTAATACATAAATAGGTGGGTTTTTTTAATATCTAGATTTTGAAAATTGCAACTTTTCAAATACTAAACTGGTTGTATTTGGTTATGTGGGTTAGAAACTGTTTGCTACTGGGAAGCATAAGCAAATGCTCATTCTGTATTGACATTTTTTATAAACACTACATTTAACAAAACTAATAATTGAATAAATTCCATAAAGCAGATACATACTAAAGCTTAACTTAAAAATCCCACCACTGTTTGTAAGGTATAGATAAACAAAAATCTCTTACTGCAGCCTCTAGTATCACAAGTGTTTATTTCAGGGTTGAACACTAAACCTTCACTACATGTAAGGAGAACTGGTCTTCCATGTACACACTGGTAAAAGTTGTAACAACTGTCTGGATCGGGAAGGAGAAAGTCACCACTTCTACAGACAACTTTACCTGGTTATAGAAAAGAATAAACATGCATGTTCATTATCCTGACAAGGAATTTCATCTGTGTGCTTTCATTTATGTCAAAAGAAATTGATTATCAAAAATACATATGAGATAAAACACAACTTCTGAATTCATCAACTCTACTTTTATGGTAAAACAACACTGAAAGCATCATTTACATACAGTACACAATGTCAATCAATAGAAATTCACACTTCTATGTGTATACCTAAAATATGCAGAAACATTCTTAATGACATGTATATAACAGACAACTCAATGCAATGAGTTCTTGTATTACTCATTATTTTGAAATATAAAAGTGAGTGAACCTAATTTTAGTAGATTCTATTTAAAGAGAATCATGTAAATAAAACTCTATTGAATATGACGATCAAATTCATGGTGTTTACAAATATTGAAAATCTTCCGTATTACAATATTTGGAATACTCAAGTTTGCAACATGTTTTATTCATGACACTACAAAAATTCATAAATAACACTAGACAACAATGATTTTGCCACTGGAACATTGTCAAGCTAACTTTGTAGTATTTTGCATGCTGATTTCAAATCTGCAACCCATTTTTCTCTAGGACATCACATTTTTCAGATTTGGCATGTGACTGCTGAATGGAGGTTATTCATAGACTGTAGCAAACTAAGCCTTAAAGCTGTGCTGTTATATCGTAGTAACCAAAAACTTTGAGTTCCTATTGTTCATGCTTTTGGCTTGAAAGAGACATACGAGACGATGAAACTCCTTTTGAAAGTCACAAGTTATTCAGATCATAAATGGAAAATCTGTGATGATTTCAAAGTTATTTCTCTCCTCGGATTGCAGCTAGGGTACAAAAACATAGTGTGCCTTTGGAACAGCTGTATTGATGCCAACCATTACATTCGAAAAGACTGGACTATGTGACAGGAACCTATAGTTGTTGGCAGGTACAATGTGCAACATATGCCATTGTTAGACCCTAAGAATGTCTACCTTCTGCCACTTCATATCAAACTCAGCCTTATGAAAAACTTTGTCAAAGCCATGGGTAAAGATGGTGATGGCTTCGAGTACCTAAGAGAGAAGTTTGGTGCTGACAAAAGTGAAGCTAACTCAAAGGAGGAATTTTTGTGGGGCCCGAAATTCGAGAACTCATGCGTGATGATGGGTTCAAAAAATAAGCTGAATTCACTGGAGTCTGCAGCATGGGAAACATTTATTTTAGTTGTACAGAACTTTCTTGGCAAATATAGAGCTGAGCACTATGCTGAGTATGTGGAAAACTTGCTAATGGCGTATCAGCGAATGGGGCCAGGATGTCTCTAAAGATGCATTTTCTGCATTCGCATCTTGATATTTTTCCAACCAATTTAAGGGTTGTCAGTGATGAGCGTGGTGAAAGGTTCCACCAAGACATAAAGGTGATGCAAAGTAGATATCAGGGCAAATTCAATCTCAATGTGATGGGTGATTACTGTTGGTTTCTCCAAAGGGAGACTGATACCTCACATAAGTGCAAGAACAAGTGTCTGAAACATTTTTGAACATTTGGAATGTACCTACTATGTAAGTAAAATGCATTCCATATCTTCCATACTGCTTTCATCAGTCTTTCTCATGCATCTGTTGTCTGATCATGGCAAATATGTTTCACATTAAACATTTGAATATCAAACATTGTTGTTCAAGCTTTATATTGTTCATATAACATAATATAATGCTAGTGGTGAAATTCCTCTTGATGCATATCTCAAAACCCTGACATCCTAGCCAAATTCTGACTCCAGATTTGAAATCAGCACCAAAAATCTAGCTAAGATCACCCTCATTTTGCTCACTGGCAGACAAAAAGTTTCATTTTGTTGTCCAGTGTAATCAAATGTAATTAAATACTTTGTTATTAAATTTGAATAAAGCAAATTCTACCACCTTCAACAATGTGATTGATACTCAAGAAGATTTGAAAAATCTCCTTATCAAATGTGCTAAGTTGACTGCTGATTCATAAGACTATGATGAGTGCTACATTTACTTAGAAATAATTACCCCCAATCAACAAGCACATACACATTTTGTCTGTTTAAAAAAGTAATTTTAGCATGTATCAAAGACTGCATATTTTCAGATGCTAGTTTGTGCTCTATTTATTAATTTGTTTAACAGAAAAATATTTGGGAAAAGAATAGTCTTTATGGACACTTACCAGTTGTACTAGTGGGTTTTGTAGTTGTAACTTCATCTGAAAAAATGAAGATAAATATTACGTTCAACAAATTTTATAACTTATACTTTTTAAAATCTAAAACATTTAATAATGGAACACTATTCTTTATTTTCACAATAAAAGAAAGTATGATGAGACGTCACTATGTTTTGAACATTTATCATAATTATTCAATTAATGCTGTGCAATAGCCTAACAGATAAAAATGTGGTTTGTCACACTGGTAGACCAGTCTGCAATAGTTACCAACCTAGTATTAATTTTTTTTAAAAAACCTTTTCATCTACTACCATACATATAATACTTTTAAATTATTCTTCAAAAGGAGGAAACAGTAAATATGAACTAAAGCTATACAATGCAAGCCACCAGAAAATGGACTAGCTGATACCAGAGTATACATTCTAAAACTCCAACCTCAAAATAAAGGGTCCATTTTTGTTCTTTGTTTGAATCTAATAACAAATGAATTGACATAAAATAAAGAAATAATTGTAAAATTAACAATAAAAACAGTAACAGTGTTTTATTTATTCATTATACAAATATCTTCTCTGCCATAAATTGAACACCTTTTTTTTAAAAATGCAAATAACTGTTCACAGATATTTTCAGTATTAACTAGGAATGCCAATTTTAGTGTATAGAAATTGTAGATGTCCAGGAATGGTATTGTCAAGTTATCATTGATGATGTAGTTCAGATTTACCCGCTGAGATTAATCTAATAGATGCCCTGTAGTTAGTCTCCACTGTCAGATCATTCATGAACAACATTCAGGTTGCTTAGTGGGGTTTGTATCCAAACACAGCAAGACATTGGAAAGGAAAGGAACTGTAGCCCATTTCACACCTTGCATGCTGTAGTATTTATGGATGTATGCGATGACTTAACTTTATACTAAACAGTCTCAAGGCAAAAGATCCAGTAGGGGCTCACATGCTCCAGAAATCCATATCCATATAGTTGTTTCCTTGTAAGGTTGGATATCATATTGCTAATAAATGACTTCTTCAAAGCAAAAGCCTGTTCATTTCACTTTACTTGACAATTTTTAATAATTTATTTCCTGTCTACTACCCTATTAGCAAAATAAACGCTGCTATCTGTTCGCAACATTGCTTGAATATCAGTTAGTAATTTATGTGAAACATAATTGTAAAGAGCTTTGAAGGGGAAGTGCTCCAGTGAGAGATTGTAGAAAAAAAAGATTACCCCAGAAGAGTTTGTAGCCAATTTCAAACCCTTGGAGAACCATAAGAATTTTCCTACCCATGTGTTATTGGATGTATAGCGTGTTGATCCATCTTGCTGCAGGAGATGATAATTATGGTCGAGCAAATAAATGCAGGTAGGATTAGGCATTCTGGAGGATACATAACAGAACAACAATGAATGTAAGATGTATCTTACCCTAGCATCAGATAGAAGATGCCTGTACCAGCTGTGCTCCAAATCTGCCTTGACGGTTTTAAAACTAAAGTACATCAAAGGCTTTGCAAAGTTTTCTCAAGATGCAAATTGGGAAAAGTTGGACTCTTCCATAAAGACTGTGGACTACTAATGTGAATGTTGAACCAGATTAAAAGCCATTGTTGATATCTACCAACAACAGCTTCCATCAAGCAACACATTTTGTACACCCAAGTCTATGTAACAGGTGTTACAAAGTTCATCAACACAACTACATTAATGATGTAATTCCTTGGAAAAGATTGCTGATCCCTGCAAATTTGGTGAACAGAACATCCAATCTGCACACACAAGATGCTATCCTTTCTAAGCTGGTAAATTACATGATACACAGCAGCCATGGATAGCCAATGACCAGCAGCAATATGGCATTCTGACTGACCATTTACCTGGCCCCTATCAATTTGGAAATATTCCAAGGTGGATGCAGTAGCTGCTACAAATTTGATTCCCTAACTTGTTCCAAAGCTACTCAATGGGATTTACATCAGAGCTGCCCTGTTGCTTTCATTCAAAAGGTCCATTGTCACTGGTTATGCAAGTGAAGATCCACCTCTTTGGCTTTGCATGCTTTCTTATTGGGGAGCAGCACAGGTCACAAGATGCTGTCAGTGTAATGCTGATTGTTTATTTTACTCTTCACAACAAGCTGGGATTGGGTTATTGAATTAATAGCAAAACACTATTACAGAATGGATTCCCAAAGAATGCAATTCTGGCCAAATATCTGATGTTGCCACTGATAAACTGTTTGACCCCTCATAGAAATTATATTGAACCTGGATTTATCTGAAAAGCTGTCAACCCAGTTTGGAATTCAAAGCCCAATGTTGTCTTGCAATGTAGTGCTGACAAAGCAGCATCCAATCTAATTGTCAACTGAATTCAGTTTAAAATATTCAGCACATTTGCTCTAAATGTTTTTTTTCGATCACATTTTTTATTTAATATTTTCTAAAAGCTGACAAAATCAACACTGTTTTAATATCCTTCAATAAATTATATGAGCAATGTTCTTGGCTATTGAATTAAAAAATCAGATCAACAGGTGTAAACCAGTGCTAATTTCAAATTTGAAGCTAAAGACAAATGAATACAGTTCATTCTTTTCTTCATAAAATGTACAGAATCACTTCCACGCATGATTTATGGTCTCTTGGACTTTCCATAAATAGCAATTTACCTATTTTTAATATCGATTAAGCACATTTAGGGTCATTTTCCATGAAATACCTCGAAATGTGCAGTCTCAGTTTTGCGATATACATGAGATAGATATCATCCGTGATAAAGTAACCTCAGAAGATCTGAATATGTCTTTTTCCTGGTGCTCATTTCCAATTAAAAAATTCTCCTGAACCCACAAAAAAGTACATCTGTCAGTATTATGTGAGTATGATAGCTGAATTGTATACCCTTATGTAGCAGTGTATAGTGCTCATTTCTGACACTGTCTCACACCATGGCTGCATATCAATAGTAAGACTAAAATTGGTGAGTCACAGATCTAGCAATCACTGATAGTTGATACACACTGGGTTCTCCAGTTCTTGGGCAGCTACATATTAGATCCGTCTGCCCATGGTGATTTTATTCAAGCAAATTATGCAATAGTGACTATTCAAAATTGGAGCTACAGTCTGGAGACTCAAAACAGTCTGGAGCATAGAAAATTTTTATAACCTTGTTGTATTGTTCTTCAGTAAGATGAGGCATCATCTACAGAAATATGCTGTTGCACGTGTGGTTAGCTTTTCAGCTAAAATTTTGGATTTTACCTTTCTCTCTGAGTGCACAATTTAGCATGCTCACAGCAGTGAAAACATTTAAATCCACTTTTCTAATTAAAACCAGCACTTCCAGCTCATATGATTTCACAGATTCTGTGCAAATGAAATAATTTTGCATTTGGAGAAATGAGTGACATCATATTAAAATTTGATACATTTAGGATATAAGATTTACCAACTTCATGTTCCCTCTTCATTCATACAATACCATTAGAGCAACCATAGGATGGGAAGTGAAAACCTGAAAATGATTCTCAGCATGAAGTTAATTTCAGATTGTAGTTCAACTTCCAATATTACATTTTGCAGCATTAAAAAAATTTCTCTTACAGTACATTAACTAATTAACCCATTCTTCTTGCTACCTTTTAACCAAAATTTTCATAGCTAAAAGTAATATGGTATCTGCATTTAACCAACATTTTAGAAAGTGCACTTACAAATAAACTACTTCTCGAATTTCTGTTAAACTATGAATTAATGTAAGTATGTACACCTGTTGTTGTGTCTAAGTGAATATTATTTTAGACTTAAGCAATAAGATCAATTATTCAATTTGAAGTTTTCTAGGTTTTTAAATCTTTTTTCCAACACTGTTTTTTGGAGATAAATAAATTGAAGATCTCTTAGTATATTATGAATATACAATTAGCATAGAAATTTTTCTTCATAATTATGAATTAAAAATGTTTTAGTCACCTGGTTGAGTACAACCTGTTCTATCACAAACATAGATCTGTGGATTATAAACCAAACCAGCTGGGCAGTCCCTGTGCACTGGATTTCCAAAAACACACTGGTAGTAGTGGTGACAGTCATCTGGATCTGGCAGTAAAGTATTATTTCCACAAAACACTTTGCCTGAAAACAACAAGCAACGACTAAAGTAATTTAAAGTATAACAAGAGCAAAAAGTAACCTAATCTTACATAATTCCCCCTTAAAATATAAGGTTCTTTTACTTACTCCAGAGACTTGACATCAGTAAATAGATAGTCACACAATAAGAGCACAACTACAGACTATAAGAATAGATACATGTTAGAGGAATCCTCAGTTTACAGACATCTAAGCTACAAATAGGAGATAAAAAATATTTATATATATATAACTTATAGACACTGTCAACTGTGTCCTGGTCATCCAAAGCCAAGAATACAGAAATCTGTGCTGTGAAGTGAAGTGTGGAAGTTAAAGACCAACAATCATGTGAAATCCAAAGCATGGTGTACAATGGAAGATAGTAAAACAAATCTCTCTTCACCCAAGCAAAGTCAGTGATCAACTGCAATTAGTAATGCAGATGCTACCACACACTTTAGTCTCCTGAATGCTGTCATTTTTTTCTGATGAGTTCAGGATTTTGTAGTTTTCAGACTGGTTGTGTATGTGGTTGTGGTGTCAGTCAGCACAGGAATTTTCACTGAACCATCTGCAAACTATAGTAAAATGTGTGGCCAGTATGTCATGGTGTAAGGTGTGACTTGGGCCAGTAAATCTTCAAAGAACTGTAACTGCCAAACACATCATTAACATTCCATGCTGTTGCCTTTTTACACAAATAGTCAAGTGTCCATAAAGGACAGTATTTGCATGGAAGATGGTGGTGCCCTGCATCACAACTCTGCCATGACATGGCTAATCAATGGATATGAATGCAATTGAGTACATAGTTTGAAAGTTACCTTTCACCAATCTCTATGAACATTTTGCCATACACCCACTTCCTGGAACTCCCTAATAAAGATTGTGTCAGGAATTGGCTACAGTCGAGCAGACAAGATCTGCTGATCACATCTACACAATGTCTGTATCCGTCTACCTATCATAAGGCAATGAGCTAAACTATAAGGTACTAATCTCATTCATATTTTGATAGTGTTATGTATGATACCTGGATAGGCAAGTATTCTTTCAAATTTAGATATAAATTTACACATGTCAAGTCTCTCTGTATATACTAAAATATTTTAGTGGTTGTTTTATATTAACATGGTTCGCTATCAGCATAATTATCTCTTAGTTTACAGATTAGTAACGACCTAATAAAGCAAGGTCAGGATTTATACTTATCAGTAAAGAACTGGAAAGGATGTCCCAATTTTTTTTTACTAAATACAATTTACTGAAACATTGAAATGCTGCTAGATCAATTTCTCATCAAAACACTTATATCGTTGCCTGTTTGCATTTATTATATCAAATTGTAGCAGAAACTTTGCTAACCTAAACAACATCCCTAATCACTGTTTACAATGATGTTCCTTTTGTTTTGACCATTAAATAAAATCTTCATACCAGTTTATTCTGTCTTTATATTTTTTTCTGCTATTCTTTCATGAAATAAGCAGTGATGAGTTTAAATGGCTGCTTACATCAATTTCTCTATGTCCAATGGTACAATCAATTTTACAGAAAATAATAAAATAATTTGCTACTATGGAATTTTTTTCTTTGCACTTACATTTATCCAATTCTGATTATATTTACATGAAGTCCATATTTTTTCTTTAAATTAACCAAAGCATTTTCAGGACTTTCTGAGCTTTTAAGCATTGTGTTTTTTTAGATAACAAAAATATTATTTTCTACTGATAGGAAATAATTGGAAATGAAAACTTAATTAGCAAGACAAACACAGACACACACACAATTACCTAAATAAATACTGCACAGTAAGTTAATCATGTGTATTTTCAATCATGAAATCTAATGAAAAATATAGAAAATGAGAGAAGAGCATGTTTATTCTTATATTTTATTATTTTCTTTCTATTTTTCACTGCCAGGAATCTCTAACACCAATTTATTTATTTATTTTTCTTATGGCTGAATAGATACTAGTTTCTTCTGTTTGATGTTTGCACCAATAATTATAATGAAAATTTTCATCTTTATTTTCTTATGAAGTTCCTATGTATACCGATCTCTTTTGTCTAGCAGCCATCAATTGTAAACACAATCAAAGTCACTTAAGGGCATCAGTCATGCAGTAACCCAGGCAGTGCACTATAGTTAGGAGCAAAAACAGAAATAATGTCAATCTTTATAGCATAGTATTGAACACTTGCATGTATTTCAGGTTTCAGTGAAACACTTTGTTGTTATTACTAACACAAAATGCTCAAAAGCAAATGTGTCTTGCAAGGGTAGCAAATAAAAATAGGGACCTAATTGAACTGCATAAATCAGATGAAATCTTACCATGGAGTACTTGACTGTTATTTCAGAAATATATATATTTAAACTAGAGGTCTATTCTTCTGACTAATTAACTTATTTGATAAAATGAAAACAATAAAACTTACTTTTCATGTTTATGTGAAGAGTCAGAATATCTGTTTGAAAGTTGTAGCTATCAAAGATAACAACCTACATAAAATAATGAAAGTTGATTATAAATAACTTAGATTAAGAACAAGTTTCATCAATATGCATATTAAATTTCTAAGGGTAATTTAAAATACAATACTTTCTAATAACATCTCAGTGTAGCTAAATAAGTTAGTTTTCTGAGCAAATTATTTTTTCACTAATTTTATTCAAATGATATGGATTATAAAACTGTAAATAACATTTCGCTATTTTATGTCATTTGCTTTTCATTTCACTCAAAAATGATACAGATTTATATTCAACTACACATCATATTCAATAGGTAGGTTGGTAGTTTTGAATTTTTCTATTGCTATTTATATAATTGTATTTTAACACTTAAATGACCATAGAAAAGATATGACTGGTAACTCATATATTTTTATTATAAAAAATAATATAGATTTTAAATTATCATAACGAGTGACTGCTTACTGTGACAGGAAATGGAATTTTCAATCAGAGCCAAAATCAATACTTGCCTTTACTTTGCCATTTTTTCTGAAGGTATTTTTAGGAACATACCGCAGAACAGCGACAGCCATAGTTGCTGGTTTGACTGGTAGGGACAATCCACATGGTTTCATTACTTCACCATTGTTATTAGCTTTGAATACATCCAGTAGTGCTTTCTCCCATGGCTGCTCCTGGACTTTACCGGGGTTTCACAGTTCTGGGTAGTCCATGTAAAGTTAGTCACAAATGGAGACACTGTGAAGTTTCCTTCTATATCAGCATCAATTTTAAGAGTCAGTTTATCGTTAGAATCTACATCAGTGGCTATAACTAATGCTTGGAAAATTTCGACATCAGATGGAATGTCTCTATTAATAATAAGTGTAACATTTACTTCTGGCACTGTAAGATTGTAGATGTTTGCATTAAGAGCAAAGAATAACTGTGGAGCATCAGGCATTTGTAACACATTTATTGTTATAGTGGCATCTGTAGATTTTGGAGGGATCTGATCATTTCTATTTTCTAAGATGCGTATGGTTAAAATACCTGTCCCATATTCATTGTGGTTGGGCACGTAAAGTAAAGAGCCATTTTTAAAAACTTTTGCCATTCCTAGTTTCTTGTTACTCTGCAGGTGAAGGAAAAATTCAAACTCATCATCATCTGCATCTGAAGCTGTTAAAATGAAAATATTGTTTGCACTGTCTTCTTCCACCTCTACTGAAAAAGGTTGTAAAATACTGGTGCAGCATTGTAAAAATTATTTGAAACAATTGCAACCATGAACTGGGTAGATTTGGATACTTCTCCAGAATCTGTTTGTGATTTGTGGGTTTTACACACCTGCAAAAAATTGAGATATCTATTTCAGTGAAATTTTTGAAAACCTACAAGTGAATGACTTTCCTTCAGGTTTATGCTTTGACAATAGACACAAATAGCATTCTTATTGAACCCTATGTATAAGAAAAATATTTTAAACAGATTTTATAATTGCTTCTTTTATGAGAGACTGCCATCAAAGTTTGATTAGATTCTGTTTTGTAAGCAACACTTTTCATGCCAATTGATAACAAGAAATAACTAAAAATATACTTGAACAGAGTTCATATGACTAAAAATAAAGACAAAATGGTATTAACTGGTAAAGTTGTTTCTGCCATAGACTCTTGTCCTTGTTTTGGTTACGTTTCATCTAATATATAGTACTGAAACTAAATATGAACATAGGAAAATTGGGAATACAATGTAAATACACATGGAATAGCATCTCATGCATAAAAATGAAATGCTCTATATTAAGGTAATGTTGGTATAATAGACTGATTGGTTTTCATAACAACAATCAGAATGTGCTACCACTGCATAAGGTTTACAGAAGTATAAGTAGTGATATCAGTGTGATATGGTAAATGTATGGCAAACACTATGGCTCATGAGAAAGAAATAACAAATAGCAACTTATAAAATTAATTCTCAACAAATGAAGACTAGCCAAACATCAGGTGTATATGTGAAATTGGTATTGACAGTAGATATGCTCATGGCAGAAAACCATGTTATGTACCTCAAAGCATGTTATCAATGTGATAGACTATGAGCCAGTGAAGATCTTATAAAACAATCTAGCTGCAATTACGGATGTTAATGTTTCTTCCAAAACAGTAAGATCCACATTAATATACTCTGGTGTCAATAAATATGTAGCTACCCAAAAACCATCCTTGAGGAGACACCCAAATGCACCATGGTTGAAAAAGAAAGCAGAGATGGAACAGTAGGATAACCAAATCCAGCAGAAAGTGTTGTTAACAGATGAGTCCATGTTTGAACTTTTTGGCAATAATAATCATCATTTTGTTCAAAGGAAGAATGGGAAGTAAGATAACAGTCAGTATACAATGGCTACAGGGAATCATGTAGTTTGATCAATACACGTGTGGGGCAACAGATCAGCTAAAGGTGTCAAACATTTGCATCAATTGAAGGTAAACTACAGATGATTACAGGAAGAACATAGACATTGTTCTGCCAAATGGAAGATCATATGTACCTTTTGCTAGAATATACTCCACTATACAAATGAAAGGAAAACTGGATGCAAAATTATGTGCACATTGCTGTGCTGAGATATGACTAAAATACATAATGTTTAAAGTAACCTGTACCAGAATGCAGCCTTCAAGATGTTATGTTGTGCAACTTAACATTCACATAATGGTGCTAAGATTCACTAATACACTTACACTAGGGTGATGACTAAAGAACTTATTTTTAAATATCAAAATTCCTGCTATGACATGGGGTGAACTTTTGCAAATAAAAATTAATATAAAGCTTGTTTTTGATTTGTGTGAAAAAAGTTGCCCCAGGCTGCCAAATAAAAATTTTCATTTTACACTCTAATAGGGCAAATTTCATAAATATTGATGTATTGGCATTCTCATACAAATTTATTCGTAACTGATACATTGTTTGGGTCCCTTCTGTTCTTTGCCCTCTACCTAACTCTAGGGTTGCAAGATGCTAAGAAATAGAGATTTTGGTAAATCATGTGATTTCTGGGTGAAAGAAAAATCAGTGTATGGAAATTAGAAAACAGTGTTGAATTGGCTGTCATGAGAGGTGGATGTGCAACGTGCATTTCAGTGTCGAAAATTTGGTTGTTTATATATTAATTAACTTGAAAAAATGCATAATATTTAAATTTCTCCTATTTTTAAATTTTACTTTTTATAAAGTTAATAATTTTTTATTATTTTTCCTTTTCTTTTTCAGATTAACTCCTATAATAAAGTTTAGTCTAATGGTTGATTTTAAGTCAAGTGATACAATAGACAAAAATGCTAAAATTTGGGCCAAAAATTTGCCAAGTACGACTAAAAGACATACAAGAAATTTGCCAAGAATTGAAAATTTCAAAGATTACATTAGGTTACCTTTAAAAAAAGATGTTTTAGGATGTTACTATACACTACTTGATAATGAAAAATCAAAACAAAAAAGAGTTAAAATTATTCATGAAGAATTAATTAATCTATGGAAGATGAGTTTTCCCCATACTCAGTGAGCAGGCAATCATTGCTCGTATCAATAAACTAATATTAGAATACTAAAAAAATCAAAGATATCCAAAAGAAGAATTTTAAAAAAATTAAATACTGTATTTGACATTACAAAGCCAGAAGGACAATGGTTGTGTGAAGAAGACAAGAAACTTTATGAAAAAGATAAAATCTGAAGGAAAAATAGGCTACGCAACTCATAAACCAGCTCCAATTTCATCAATTCATCCATCAAAAAGAAGAGTGTCCAGTTGTATGCCTTCAATGTCCCACAAAAAATTAAATTAGGGGTGGTCAGATGTGAAAGTGGTTCAGCCAAAAGTATATTTAAAGGAATTGCTAGTATTCTTGACGACAATGATGCATTGTCTAGCATCAAAATGATCATTTGTGATGCTACTATTGTAAATACTGGCCATATTAATGGGGTTGTAGTTAGAATACAGCAAAAAATGTTACAAATGGGTCTAAATATACCTCAGTACATAGGTTGCTAACACCACGTTTTGGACAGAATATTAAAACATGTTCTTGACTTCTATCTTGATAAGCATACCACAGGTCCTAATTTGAATTATAAATTTATAGATGAAATACCTGAAGGGTATGAGGTCTTAAAAGAATCGTATACTCTGGAGAAAGAGATACCCGTTGTGGAAAATCCTGGATGGAGTGATGATTTCAGGTTCCTTTATATTCTATGCTTTGCATTTCGACAATATAAGGAAAATCACAAATTACCGAAAATAATTTGGCGATCTCTACCATCAATTCATAGTGCTCGATGGAATTCCAGAGCAATTTATTACCTTAATGCTTATTTTCTGTTACCAAACTGGAGAGCAATACTTGAAAAACCAGTTACTTTCATAGCTTTTGGTTGGCAGGAAGTATGGTTTTCTAACCAAAAATTTAAGAATGAAATATATGACAAACTCCTGTCAAATATTAAAGAAACTAAGTGCAGAACTGTTGAAAAATGCTTCAAAACTCACTGGTACCAAGAAAATTCTGTTATTGATATACTGCGATCAAATATTATTGATGAAAGGGGAATTAAACTAATGGAAGAATTACGGGAAACTTGTAAAACTGATAAGTATTTAAATATAAAATTTGTTTCAAAAAACAACTTCTAATTATTTTAATAAGTAGTATTTACGATTTGTTACTTTTAAAAAAAGAAATAAAGTCTTTCTTTGATTTTTTTTACTTTGTTTTTAAATCTTTAAATCAAATCACTCTCATGTTTTGGAAAATTAAAAAAAAAACACTATATTAAAAACTTTAAGTCTAACACTGGGGGAACTTTTTTCAAAATTCAGAAGAATGATCAGCATATTCTTAATTCGTACCAAAAAGTTCATTGAATCCCACTGCAGGGTAATAAAATTTTTTTTGTCATTACCCTAACATACACCTCATTTTGCTATGGTCAATAACACAGCAAATCACTGTGTAATGATTCCATAAATGAAAACCATATTGTATCATCTTCAATCTGCTGTTCTGGTGCCCTGTAACATAATATAAGATGGCTTCTCCTAGTGATATGGATGCTCATTCATCAAATCTTTGTAAAAGGCCTCCATCTGCCATGCCTGAAACCTCATCTCAATTTTCTTCTTCCATTTGTGGAGTCCTGAAGCATTGTGATACAACTTTCACACATCAATGGTATGTACAACCATTCACACTTTCAGATTGCTGAACTGCTCTTAGCAAGAAACACTTGTGTTGCTCAATAAACACATTAATGGATGAACGACATCATCAAATCTTGTTAACATCTGGTAAGATGAAGTTAATGAATGATAGTGCATATATAAATTTATTGCCAGGTGTTTTAAAGTGTTTGAAAATATTATAAAAATTAAATAATAAAATTACCGTGACTGTTAAATATTCCAGTAGTACAGTCATAGGAGTAATCTCTCTCCATTCCACAAGTAGTAGAACTATCACGCCATTGTTTAGAATCTGCAAGACAAAATACAGTTACAGAAAAACATAATGCAATTACTTCTGAAATGTGATAAGATGATTAAATGCCCCTATTTCCATTCTGATTTGCATGAAACAACTTGACAATGAAATTACCAAATACATTTGTATAAAGGAAACACCTGCCTTTTAATGATTATTCATAAACAGTATTCTAAGTACATAGCTAATCTGAAATATTTAATATTCTTTAACTATGTATAGCAAGGATTATTTATTAAAAAAACACAAAAAAGGTGCGTTAATAAGAAATACTCAATAAGAATTTTCTTTATTCTATTTTTATTACTGGATAGAACACTTAGCATTTATGCTGCCCATCCATTGATCTACATAACATTTTAAAACAATGATGTGTGGTAATTAAAAATTAGTTTTGATAATTACATTTGCACATTTTTGAAAAGAGCAGTCTTAAAGAACCCAATAAAAAGCATTCTAAGGTTACTCCTGTATGAAAATATCACATTTTAGTGTCATCATAGAACTTAACTTTGATAAATATATACTGAACATTTATAAACATACACAGGCAATTTTCAAGTTATGTAACATTAAAATAGCCAAGCCAAACTAAGCCATTTTAATTATATAAAATTAAATGTTGACATGTAAAATAGTCTGACACATGCAACCAATGTATTGCATTGATGTTATCATTAAGGCATTATTCTTTGTAGAAACTGTGGTATCAGCAACCTAGTGTTGTAGGAAGTCACCCAGAGCACAGTATTAAGGCATTAAACTTCTGTAAGACAGGTGGTATCAGCACCTAGTGTTGGTAGAAGTGCCCATGAGCTGTTGAACACTGTTGAATGGGCATTGGGAGATTTGGCCTCATTCAATTTTTATTGGTGGCATATCTGAAAAGGGTATAAATTTGATTCACTGATCTTGAAGGAGATGCAAGAAGTCTCTCATGTCTTCTTGGAGGTGGTTCAGTTTTGGGTTTGTCTAAAAAAATGCCACAATTTTACTCTGAAGAGTATCATTATGGTAGGTAGGCACATTTACTGGACCACACAAAACATGAAGAGAAGTACAGCCATTGCAGTATACCTCTGTCCATTCTGTCACACTTCAGTCAACCTGACAATTACTCTCGTTTACACAGAAGCGTGATTTACAACTCTGTGGCACCACAGCTTTTTCCCCTGTTGCCATGCCACACACAGCAATACCTCTCATCATTGAAGGGTGCATTTGTTAAGATGATCATATAGATGCTGTACTAATAAAGCAACATGGCATAATGTATTAGTGAAAGAATGGGTCTGACATATGGACATCTTGCATGCAAATGTATGTCTCATAACTGGGCATGCACAATATCCAGATATACTGCACTGGGTCTGCATCAAGTTGCTTCCAGATGAATTGTTGCAGAATAGAACCTACTTTTAGTTGTGTAGTGCAGATGTATCAATCCAGCAGAGCAGTTCCCATTGTTTGTTATCCAGAACAGGCATAGTCACAAGTCATATCTGTTTTAATATACCTGCTTTGCAGAAACAATGGTTCTATGATGATTGTTCTGCTGTCTTGCCCTTGTCTTTTTGACTGACCTGCTTAGACATTCCTGGCATTTACTCTGTGAAGATTGCCTGGGCAGGATAACTCAAAACTTCTTGGTGAACACATATGGGTCTAATCTGAAGTGATCATCACTTTTTCAAGTGAAGTTTTGAAAAATTTCTATCTGCCTTGAATTAATTAAGCAGCATGTGAAAAATGTGAAAAATTACAAGTATGCAAGGAATCATTGGTTTTCATGCAAGCTGTAGACCATGGTACTGATCATATCATGTGCAAGTTGCACTGTACAGCATTAATGATTAAGATATTATGCATCTCCATGTTCTTCAAATAGTGAGTCAGTTCAGCATTTGTATATTCTGGAAACAATTTTAAAATATTCAAATTTATTAAACCACAAACCTGCATGCCAGTAAAGTAGTAAGGGTTTTGAAGCAGTATCACAACTAGTTTGATTCATCTTAATTGTTATTATCAATGATCCATTGAAATCTTTCCTCCCAGTGGTTGACACATGAAAATTAATGTCTGTACGTTTAAGTATTCTATAAAGAAAACAAATATATTTAATTTCTACCTACAGTAATAAATTATAAAAGCGACAAGTAAACACTTAAAAACAGTTTTGTTTGCAATATTTACTAAATATTATGAACAAATAAAATGATTGATTAAAAAATAGCACTACAAACATATGCCTAGTTCTCAAAAATATTCAAAACAATAAAATATTTACCTTTGTTTCAATATTCTCTCAGTTGAGTCAATTGTAAGAGCTGGATTCACAAAATTTGGTTTTGTTTCTCCAGAAATCTGGGTCAAATAAACCTTTTCCAAATCTGTCTGTTTGAGTAAACCAATAATCAGTATATCACCCTTCTGTACCTCTGGAAAATTAATACACAACTAAATAAACAAAACAAAAAGCAAAGTGGCTTTTCCATATTTACATTATAAATTAGCATTCTTTTGTCTTTGTTTAAATCTTGGATTTTAAGCAATTATTTCTTCTTGTTTTCTAATATAAATATGAAATGATGTTTATTATAAGTATTACTATAATCAGAAATTGTTTGAAAGTACATCAATAAGTATTTGTTGATTTAGCTCTAATATTCCTTGCTGAAATGAAATCTTGACTGAGAAAACAGTTAATCAGAAAATCACCACATTAGACAGACTATGGGTAAAATAGTTCTCCACATTTTGTTTGCTTGTATTTCAGCTTTAAAATCACAGAATAAACTGGGTAAACAAATTTATATGAAATGATAACAATTAATTAAAAATTCTTACCAGTAACTGTTTGAATGTTGACACTGAAGTTCTTTCCCTTTAGAGTGCTGTTGAGTTTTTCTGCACCTTTAGACACCAAGACAACATCTGTTTTTTCTAAAACAGATGGCACAAAATAATCTTAACAATAACAAAATCAACTTTCTCACATTGCAAAACTCTATAGGTTAACTTAGCAAAAGAAACATTCAGATTTATTTCAGCACCAGTGGTAGATTTAAGTCATTATGTATTTGAGTAGTTTAGAAAAAATTTCAAAACAAATTTGTTCAGGCCATGGTTTGAATACTGGTGATACTGATATAAAACAAAATATTTGTGGAAAACCCAAACCAACCTTGAAAGAAATTTTGAAAATCATGACAGAACTGTTTGGTTCCCTTGGTATTATTTCAGGTAAGAGGAGAAGGATTTGACAGGAAAACAGCTACTAAATTCTGACCTTGAAGTATTTAGACCATCAGCCTTCTTCTTCACAACAAGCTATCCTTGTTTTAACTGTGTCAATAGTCATTTGTTCATGATTTTTGGTTTATTTTAAGATAGAATATTATGTTTCAGTGTTTTTGAATAAAAAATAAAAGTTAGCTTGGCAACAAATGTAGTTACAAAAAAAAAGAACAATTCAATTGAATTTTCAGTTTCAAATTTACAAAACTTCAAAGTCTTAGCATGATTATCCATATTTCAAGTATTGGCGATTATGAATATACAGAGTTAAATGTTTTGTCTACATCTTTAATCTCAAAACATTGATAAAGTAAAGACCTGATCAGCAGCCAGTTAGTAACTTCAAAGTACCAAATAACCAGCAGTCATGTAAAATCAAAATCTAAAATTATTTGAAACACATCCAGGGAATACTGAATTGGAGAGGAAAAGATTATCACATAGACAAACTGTCCATCTGTCTAAAGCCCAACGTCATGGTGAATAGTTTTTTTCTTTTGTTTTCAAGAAATAGTTGTGAATTTGTGCATTAATTGGCTATACTTCACTTACTCTCATGAGGACATTTGCCTTATGATGTACTTATCTATTTCATCTTCCAAATGCTCTGGAGAATAAGAATTTTAAAAACAAACATGCAAAATGCACTCCCCCAATCATCACTAAATCATAAGGATCTACTCTGACATTTTTGAAAGTTTTAAAATGATGATCAGCATGAAGTTTCTGTTAACTGCTGTCAAGTATGATAATGATAAATTTTGTTTCACAGTATACCAAAAAATCTCAAACAATGAAGAGGTAGAAAGGCTTACATCCATTAAACTCCCAAGACAATTGGCAAACAGACACAATGAAGCAAATAGTTTCAGAAGAAACTCCAAAAGAATACTTTAACTTCTCTCTTCATTCTGTTTTTGCACTTATTTGTCCAACATGCAATTTAGGAACCTCACAAACCAAGACATTTGGGCCCCAAGCCAAATTTCTTTTCAATTACTTTACTTGATCAACCAACAGCTGATGCCACCTTGCAGTATAACAACTAAGTTTTTCCATCACTACATTTATTTCAGCAAGAAGTGATCTGGGATGTTAGCAGATGGAATGGCATTGCTCGTTAATGTAACAAAATATAACGAATGTATTCAATCTCCTCTTCCTGTCACCAGTTATATCAAGTGGAGTTGACAGAACAAATTAATATCTGAAACTAATAAAAAACTCATTGCACAGCTATGTCATAAGACATTTTCAATGCACTCAACCTAACATATTTGCTTCAATTATGCATTGAAATTATTAAAATGTATCACAAAAGGATATTTTGTCAAATCCCTTTTCCAATAATAAAACCATCTAAAATGTGTTAAATTATTTTTTAGTTTACAATCTTGTTTCATCTTCATACTATGCATTAAATTTTTATTAATGTTGCTTTCATTGAAACATTTTGCTCAGAATATCAATGTCTAAAAAGATAAAAATGCTAAAATGTTTAAAGCCTCAGACTGAGACTGCCAACTTATTTCAGGTTTTTAAAATTTTTTTGATTATGATGAGTTTGGCCCCAACCAAAATTAAATGCTGAATCTTCTCCAGTTAATTTATACAATAATCACCAACCAGACAAGTTATACAAATTTTGAGTAAAAATTTCCTGTTGTATGCAGACTCAATACTTACGAGCAACCAGCAACTTCGGTAGTTTTATGCTATTACAGCGATGAGCGATAGTGCATACATCCAGGTGCAAATACAAGGTTCTGGAAGGGAAAATTTTGAAACTTGTATTGTTGTGACAAAACTATAGCATGTTATAGACAAAAATTAAAAGAAGATTATTAAATTTTTAACATTTACAAAAAACAAAAGGAATTTTCATAAAAGTGCTTAAAACTAAACCATATACATAGAAATAAAATGAATATAACACAATTAACAATATTAATACAAAAGTCTATTGTTTAAAATATTGTAGTGTTCAAATTGCATCATTGTAGATTAGATTATAAGATAATGAAATTAGTTAACATTCAAAGTTGGTACATTTTTAAAAAATGAACCTGATATATTGTAAGTGAAGTGCCTATAAAATCTTAAATTAATTTTTGAATAATATAGTGCAAAGTAAGCTTGGTCCTGATAATTATAAAAGTTTCTTAAAACAAAAAACAAACTAATATTTAACAAATCTGAAAGAATACATGCAAAATGTATTATACAGTACCTTCCAGGTTCAAATTTAATATCATTATTACTGACATTGTGTAAGGAACCTTTTTGCTGTCTTCTAAAATCTGATATGTTTCCAATAGCTTCACTGTTTATGTACAGAACTCCATTTGATATCTCTATACTGCCAGGAGAGTTATCACCCACAAGAGATTTTGGAAAGATATCAGAAGAGTTTTCCATTGAGCCCATCCAAAAATCTGTAAGAGGAAATAAATAATCTTTTTACATTGTACATTCTTTGCCAGCCTAATTTTAGTGAAACACCTAAAAAATATATATATAACATAATTTCTGTTATCATTAAAGCCATCATGCTAAAATTATATCGCAAAAAATATTTACCAAACCATTTAATTTGTGTTTTTTTTCATTTGCAAAAAGGCATAAACCATTTTAGTTTATTTATTGTATTTTGTTCTTCAATTTGAGAAAACTCCCTAGATAATAAAGTGTAGCTAAAAAGATGCCCTGGTTTGTATTTTCATAGTATTGTACATCTTTGATAGTTTCAACAATTTTATTATTTATTTGACAAAAGTAATTATAAATGTTGGTGTTAAAATATGATTTAAAAAATAAGTTGAATGATTTTTTCCATCTATTCTTCACTGCATTACTTTCTCAAAATTTCTTCAACAGGAATAAAAACCAAATGAAAGTTATTTGCTCAAAACCTCCAGTTACTCAAGATCATATCCATTTTGGAGTTCTTTTCAGAAAATTAAATTTAAAACCTGAGAGCAAAAAACTGTAAAGAGACAACAGACATAAAATGCGTTTTAAATATCTTTGCATTCAATAAGCATTTTGTAAAATATTACAAATACACTCAGATATTCCCCTTTATCATGCCAGTGTTATATAGGGTTAATTTAAAAATAAAAAAAAAAGACAGACATGTCTGATCTTGTGGAACATACATATGGAATCAGTATTAGGTGGCAGGTTCTCCCAGGTTAAGTGAATTCTGTCAGTATTATTGGAAAGACTGATCTCATTGCCAGATCCATCTCTTGATATCTTCATTGAACCCAAAAGAAATCCACTTGTATTGTTTATAAAAGGTTTGTGAAGAAGAACTGTAACTCCTGTTAATAAATATAGAAGCATATTTTAAGTGAGATCAAATAAAATACTAACATTTTTTTTGTTAATGATCTTCAAAATTATATCTTTGTTGTTTTATCATGCAATTATTACAGTTTTCAGAATCAGTACAAAACTTAGCAGAAATAAATTTAAAATTTGTTGTAACAATTGAAACATTTTTTATTAACTGGTTCATATATCCCATTGTTTTATGAGTAATTTTAACTTACAGTGCCGGACAAAAGAGTTGGCACACTTGCTGTGAAATTGATATTTGAGCTCCCTCATTTTAACAAACACACATTTAAATATCCATCACATTGTTTATTATATGCACAAGACATGCCTTTACAATGTATAAAAGCAACACATGCTATATGTTTACATATTCTCTGGAAAAAATATTTGAATCAGCAATGTCCGATTTGTACCATGACAAAAGAGTTGGGATAGTGAGCAAAACCATAAATATTTTTCAACATTCCAAATTACAATTGAACAAATGCATGGAAATGATCAACTGACTAGTAGTGGGTGGTGTATCTGTGATTTTCAATCACTTCTCAACAATGATGAGGCATGGATTCGACCAAACAAAGGCAGTTGGAATTGGCCATTCCCTGCCAGCTTTTCTCAATGGCCTGCCAGAATTGGTCTTGGTTGAGATTCTTGTGTTTGGCCACCTTGGCCTTCAGCTGCTTCCAGGCATTTTCAACTGGGTTGAGATCCAGACTTTTGGGCAGCCAGTGCATGACATCCATTCTTAGTTGGGTGGTGGTGAGGAAAGTGACAACTCTGGCAGTGTAAATCAGGGCATTGTCATGCTGGAAGATGGGGTGACTGGCATGTTCTCATCAATGTAGTCGATGATGACATCCCTCAGTAAATTGCAGTAGATTTTGGCGGTCACTCTGCCCCTGATAAACTTGAGAGGGCCTGGTCCTGTCATGCTCATACACTCCCAGACCATCAACGATCCTCCTCCAGCCTGTACCGATGGTTGGGTGCACTTTATATTGTATTCTTCACCATGGTAATGTCGGCCAGCACTGTGAATGCTCATGATTATCATTTCATCAGAAAAGAGAACTAGAGCCCAATGAACTTTGGTCCAGTTTTTGTGTGCTTTAGCCCATGCTATGTGGATGCACCTGTTCTTGTTGTTGATCAATTGCTTTTCTGGGCAATTCGTCCAAAGTGATTCCCCTCACATAGACAATGTTGAATAGTGTGATTGTAGACATTCACTCTGCTCAGGGAGGCTCAAATGGCCATTGATGTCAGGAAACGATTGGCCCTGGATTTGTGACAAATGAGTCGATCCATTTTGTTGTCACATTTACACTGCCTTCTGATTCGCATTATTGGTTTCATGTCTCTAGTCTCCTTGTACTGCTTCAGAATGCAATTTACAGTGCTTTTCAGGCAAATGACTTGATCGGCTATCTCCCTACAAGACAGATTTTCTTGGTGGTGCTCAACTATCAAAGTCTCTGATATAAGATGACGTTGTCTTGCCAGGCATGGTGCAAAAATGATCTTAAATAGTCTTAGATGATGTGATTCTATTCATTCGATCCTTTAAAAATGAATATATTGAGGGGAATAAACATGTACACAGATTTTGTTCACTGTCCCAACTCTTTTGTAGCAGTACAAATTTGACTATGCTAATTCAAGTATTTTTTCCAGACAATAGATATACATATGACATTCATTGTTTTTACACATTGTAAAGGCATGTTTTATACAACTTATGGACAATAGGATGGCTATCTGTATGCAAATGTAAAAACAAGAGAGCTCAAATATCAATTTCACAGCAAAGTGTCCCAACTCTTTTGTCCAGTAATGTATGTTATTCCAGAACCCCAAATAAATGATTAAAATATATATAAAAATCACCTGTTGATCTGTTGAATGCTGACAAGCCAGCACCATTTGTTGCCTTGACAGTGACATAATATGTGTGATTATTCACCAACTTTCCAGCTAGCGATGAATTTACAGCAAATGTTTTCAGTCCCACAGAAGTGTAGTCTTGTACATCTGTATTGCCAGCTGAGGACCCAATAGCCCATTCATAATCAACTACCTGAAAATAGTAAATTAAATTGATAAACTCATTTAAAAATCTAAAGCAACTCTCACTGTTCATTCAGAAAGATTTTAAAAAATCTATGAATAAACTTTACCTGACTCTCTAAATCATATGCAGCCCACCTGACAGCTATTGAATGACCATTCCCTTGGTACATTGTCTGTTCATCCTCAGACCAGCTCATGTCTACATGGTATAACTCTTGAAAAATTGGTAAAGTTAGGTCCAAAGTTACACCATTGGAAGTTGCTATTGCTTCACGACCAGAACCTTAAAAAAATATTGATAGGTTATCTGATAGTAATTAAAAATTTTTTCTTAAGTACTTCTTCACAACAGCACATGTCAAACTATATCAAAATACCTGGACATTTGTCATGGTAAACAGAAAAAAAACAAGTGCAAGCTACAAGATAATAAAATCATATATATATATATAGTAAATTACCATTTATTAATAATCTTGGGGAGGTTTTTGTAGTCGTTAATATATTGTTTCAATTCTGCATAAATATCTCGTATAATAACTTGTTTAACCTTAATGTAAGTAAAATTAAAGGCCTCATTGCTACTACAATATGTACAACAGGTTAAGAATTCATGTAACAGTAAAAAAATTTTTTAATAAACTTTGGTGATAAATGTAAAAGGTTAAATATATCAGACATACACATTCACACCGTGCTTTCTCTCTCTCAGACAGTCCTCCAGTAAAAGAAAAAGATTTGATAAAATGGTTTCAAATTGTTTTAGAAAAAAAAACTGATTGTTTATCTGGTAGATGATTTAAGCTTGCAGAAAATTAAAAATCAGTCAGAAAGTTGTATTATCTATACAATAATTAAAATAGAAACAAAATAATTACTGAAGGTGTCCTTTAACAAGCAAAATATTTGATAGCCCACCCACTCTACAAAAGCTGGTTAAAACCTGACCTGTTACCTATATTTTCCAAATGATAATAACTAATGTTTGGTTGTTTTCTTATTGAACATGCACTTTACCTGAAACAGCTTTTATACTTATAAAATAAGTAGCACTACTCGTTCCATTGGTGATATTAGCGGAGTATGGTGAAAGAGTCAGGTTGGATAGTTTGGCAGTGATGACTTGAGATTTAGTCAGTTTACATGTCTGACTACATGCAAACACATCGCAGGATCTTGAACAAGGAATACACGGAGAACTGACCTGTGTAAATAAAAATAATATTAATCAAATTGTGGCAGTCTTATAAAACAAAATTCCCCTTTACCAAAGCAACTAACTCTTTTTTTAACCTGTTAGCATAATTGTTTTAAAACATTAGTAAGGTAAAAATATATAGTTGAATAGAGTCTGGTTTATCAAAAACAAATTATGCTTTGGTGATTCAGGAAAAAATGGTAATTTGTCTACTGAAAGATAACAAACAAAAAACTGAGATAGGATAGATTTTTCTGCATAATTTTGCAGGTGTTTAATTTTCTCATTATACACTAAGTATTGTCTCTGATTTTTTAAAATTCTTAGTCTACATAAAATTCATTTGCTCTTAAAATGCCTTCTGACAACTAGATATTTCTTTAACTGGCCTCTCTATTACTATGACATGTTTATTTGTTGTTTTTGTTTTTGGTTAAAGACAAAATATTTTGCTTATACAGAGAAAAGGTAGAAACAGTTAGTTGAATGGGTATATTTCAAGGTTTTTCACTTGGTATCTGATAATCAGTAAGACATAATTTATATTTCTAAACTAGTTCTTACTTGTTCTGCTATATGACATTGCGCAGCAAGATATTCCAAAAATGTATGTTCCCCAATCTACTGTTAATCTGTTTATGTAGTTCATCTACCTTTAGTTAGTGTGAACTTGGCTACAAGAAAGACTGGCAAGGGACTAATCCTTACTTTGATGATAATAATACTAACAATAATAAAATTTACATAAGACATCATTATGCTGTAAAATTCATTAAATAGTACCAAAAACATGATGTAGTTTATGATAAAAGTTTGTTCATTTTGTAATAAATTCTCATTATCAATATACAAACAACTCTGTAGACATACAGTCTGATGAGGGTAGTTAAAATTAAGAAATAGAATGCACAGCTAACTATAGCAAGGAGTCTAACTGTTGATGCTAAACAAATGACTATATGAAGAGACAGATTATGTTTACCTCAGTGAATGGCACAACATTATCCATAAATTTTTCTGAGCCCACACCCCCTAAAAACTTCATGATGGCATAGTCTCCTGTTTCAAATGGCTTCAAGAAATGACATGCATCAATTGACAATGGTGGAAATCTGAAACCAAAAAGAAAAATCAATAAATTAAATGTGATTACAAAGTACAATAAAAACAAACACAACAATGGTTTAGTAAAATGAAAAGTTGTCTCATAAAAGGATAGTTTTTTTCTTCTTTTTTTACTGATCTTCAATGTTCTACATCTCTGTAAGACTTCCATTATTTTTTGTAGTAAATGTTTTGCTGATTTAAAACTGTAAATTTTATGCAAATACAGCTCCACATTAATTTGCAGTGAATCAAAAATACTAATATATATTGTTTCAACAAGATATTTCCAATCATGTGATTGTCATCAGTCCAAATCAGTGGATATAAAAGTAAATTCATCCACAAGAACATACCTAACTCTCTTGAAGGAAGCCACACTCCTTGGTAGGTTGAACTGATCAATGATTTTAGGGACTTCACCACTTCGTGTCCTCACTCCCATCATAAACTTTGCTTAGTCCCTAAAACTGGCACATCTGCTAGCGTCAACATTAATTTTCCATCTATAGACAACACCATACTCTGTTTTATTTTAAAAAGTAAAAAAGGGTAATACATTTCAGTCACCTTACATATGAAGAATATAAAGGTGATAAAAACTGTGTAAAAGTAATGCCTGTTTTGTTTATACTAAGGACTATAAGTAGAAAATTTTATTCAAGTTCAACACTATGTGAAGCACTAACACCAGATAAAAAAAACACAGGCTTGGTTTCACTCACGTGCAATAAGCATCTACAAATTTGAGTGAGTGAGCAAGGTAACAGTGAGCCATTTGAGCATGGTCCAGGCAAGGTGGATCATGCTGCCATAGCCCATGATCCACAGTCCACATGGAGCATCATAGTAACCTCAGTCTGTTTCTCCTACATGAACCATACACTCAACTGTAATTTGATTGATTTATTCTCTTTATGCACTTTCTGGATTCATGAAGCAGCCAAACAATGTTGACATTAAAAATGAAACTATAAATTATCAAACAGCTTGAAAGTGGTGAGTCTGCTGCCTTCTTCAGATGCATATAACATGAAAAAGGCTAGCATATGCAGAAAGAAATGAAGTTATGGCTCATTCAAGCTTGCTAAATGCGAATAAAATATGACAAAAATGAGACATCCTTTGATTGAGAAAATAAAAAAAAATGCTGGTGATCTGGATACAAGAACAAAATCAGAAATAGATGCCTTTAAGCTCATGTGATGTATGCAAAGGTTTTAAGGATTTATCAAAACTTAGAGCAAGAAGATGCCATGTCAAGCAATGAGCCTTTCCAAGCAAGTAAAGAGTAGTTCTTTGGGTTCAGCAACCACCAAGATTCTAATAACAACAAATTTATAAGAGTTTTCTGCTAGTGATGACACTACAGCCACTGCTGTGTTCCCAGACATGTTGAAGACTTTCATTAAAGCTGAGAGCTAACCAGCACAGAAATGATTTAATTGACTCTCCAGTTTTGTGGCAACATCACAATAGATTTTAAATGTAAAGCTTGATAAGATTACCATTTTTAGAATCCCTGGGCCTTAAAGGGGCTTAAACAGTAGTCTCTATCAGTTCACTGATTATCACATAAGAGAGCTTCGATAACTAGAAAATATGTTTGATAAATGGTTATAAATATTCTTACTGGTGAGGTGCAATCTTAACTTTGCTTTAAAGGCTTTAGTCTTCATTTATTCTGCTCCAGGTCATTCCCTAAACTTACCTGAACTTCACCCTAATGTTAAAGTGATGTTTCTGCCACCAAACATGAGCCTCCTTAATCCAGCTCATGGATGAGGGCATCATATCCACCTTAAAAATTTATTATCTAAACCCAGCTACTGAATGCTACAGATAGAACAAAGAAATAGTGAATTCTTGGAAAGCTACAACATCCATCATGCCATTAATGACCCCAAAGATGTATGAAGCAAAGTACCAATTCCTTGGAAGAAATGTGTCAATGGCTTCACAAGATTCATGAACACAACCTCTGAAGTTGCCAAGTTGTGAA
>JACATO010002620.1:0-33871 GCA_018389105.1 Nautilus pompilius
AACCGGAACACACAATAGATCACACAACACGGTAAGAACAAACTCCTGGAACCCAGACTTACCGGCTTCTTCAGGTCGTTTTATCAGGAAATCTGCTCGTTTGGCCGAAGATCCTGGATTCACTCTCTGAGTCCCCAAATTATATAGATTTCTCAGAGTAAGAAAAACGTAATAACGGACAGATGTATTATAATAATAAATAATAATAATAATATAATAATAATAAGAATAAATAATAATAATAAAATAATAAATAATATAATCCCTATTGTATTTTGATCCTCCATAATCCTAAAATAAGTTCTAGAAAGGATTCACACCTATTCCTGTCCGACTTATATCTCTACTTTATAAACCTTTAATTTGTATATTTGTGTAAATTAAAATTTCCTGAAAAAGTCGAAGACAACAGCATGACCAGGAATGGTACCTGTTCTCTCCTTACGAGCACTTTCTTGTTTTCTACAGACATATTTACGAACACAGGTGTAAGCAGAATCCATTCCGAAGCCAGATGGGCCTAGAAGCCAGCAGCAGCGAAGTTCCGTACCAGTAACAAGCCGACATTTTTAAAAGGACCCGACTGACCTCAGATCTTCCTTTAACGAAAGCCGGGTGAGAAGCCTTTTATTCTGTGGAGGTGCAGCGATCACCAGAGGAGTCTCCATCAGAACAGGTGTCTGGCGATCGGAGTAAACCGGTCCGGCCGGATGGAGAACTGGTGAGGAAGATCGAGATAGAACAACGCTATGGAAAATCGCCAATCAAACCAAGACCTGAATGTCGACGAGATTGAAGTCCTAACTTTCGTTCTACTTATGTCTGGACACCAGGAAGTGGAAGGCAAGCCGTCTTTATTTGCCTGAATACCGAAGGTCAAATGAACCCATTGATTTCTGTAGACAATAACAACACCTGTATTTTACACACCGTCGACTTATGCCCTTTCGTCAATCCCTCTTAAAGACCCAATCGAAATATTGCAGCACTCTTTACCGGCTGCTTATTGAGTACAAACAACCCTTAGTGAGATAAGTCAATCTAAGGATTCCTACCCTATAGAGATAATAAGCTCTGCTCAAACTCCGCCATACATGGAATTAACCAGCTAATCACGGTCTCTTCTCATGTATCGATCGATGTTATTACCTGTTTCTATAGAAGTTACTGACCCTGACTCACAATTATTTCATGGTCAGGGTCATGTACGAACTAAGCAACATTTTATCATGTTGCATAACTTTCCTTGACTTGGTATCAGTCAAACACCTGTAGGAGATTATATATTGTCGGTTAATACATTCGAATAGTCCATTAACGTATTGGACCTGACGTAGATTATCCCGCCTCCATGATTGACTTGTTGACAACTTTCCTATGTTCGGTTGTCTCTCTGATTAACGAGATTTTATTAGGCAGCTGTGATTCCGTCATTTTCAAAGTGAATCTTTCTTAAATATCAAGATCGATTAGGAAAAAATATAGTTTACATTTTTTATCATTGATATAGGAATATCAATTGAAAGGTTACAGTGCCTTGCTATATACATACCGATCCTTCTATAAATAGATGTGTCTTACCGGAATTTTAAATTGATTATCTGTTGCTTTAGCAGGCTTTTGGAATAGGCCCCAGTTCGACAGAAATGTCGAAGGTTAGGGTATTTCTCTCTGGAAATGCAGCAAATGTTATCAGGAAGTTCTCCGATCTGTCACTAAGACCGTAAAGCGGACTGGCCAGCGAGCTTTTAACAGTGTCCCCTCAACAAGCATGTGCCACATTATCAGTAACTAGAGAAAGTTCTCTTGTTAACATCGTCTAAGTAACTGAGATCGACCGAAGAACCGGCCCCGTCACCTTCGATCACCTGTCAGATATGTGTGGAATTCTTACGTGAAATTAGAATAAAAACGAACTAAACCATTCGAATACAGGAAATTTTACTTTTCTGCTCTGGGTTCTGATTTCATTAATCTTCTGTTGATAGACGCACTAAGCTTTAGTACAGACCTAAAATAGAGTTTAAATCCTGTTGTCATTTGCTGAGGACAGAGTATGGACAGTTACGGTATCAGTTGCTGTCTGGAAGAGCAGAACATCAGAGTTACTGTTTATGGAAGGATTTCCGAAGACATACAGATTGAACGCCGAAATCTTTAGAAAAATGGCTGCCACACGACTGGTCAGATCACACACAATTGAGAAGAGGAATAAACATATTTAACTTCTTTCTGTGGTGACCCCACAAACGAGGAATCCGCTGTTTGTGCAGGAGAATTAGCCAAATATACTGTCAACAAAGTCTCATGGCTGCTGTAATATTACAGCAGACTCTACTATGATTACGATTAGCGGAAGTTTTACTGTAGAATTACAGCTGTTTTTTTTTAATATTTCTGTTAGAGTTTAGCGATAAAACAGGGAAACAGGAAGAGAGATAAGAAGCATCCTATGTATCAGTCTCGGACATTATACCTGACTTTGCCGTGGAGTAATTTAAAGATACAAACGGTTCTCACAGGAACAACAGGAAACTATTTAGATAGAATCCTTTTTAATTTCTCTCAAACACAATTAGATATTTTCCCAATTTCAAACTGTAAAACCAGAACCAGTTTTATTTAATTTCCATAGAAAGTTGATATTCTAAAGTACAATTGGTTCACATATAATTTTATAATTTGCCTGTCATCAGCCAATGTTACAATTGGAGCCAGTTTAGGTTTTCCTGACCCCAGCAACAACAAATAAGCCGGAAGAATCACCATCATCTGAGGGCTGACAAACCTTTTCCTTCCAGATTTTCAGGTCTATTCCGGATTCCTGCCAGGCTTTTCGCATGTCATCCAACAGAAGATAAGCCGTCTGGAAAACAGTTCCGCCAAATTGGTAGCGTGTTCCTTGATAGAAGTCCATAGCAACAACCCAGCCGCCAAGTTTCACAAGGGAAACAACTCTTCGCACAATTCTCCGGTAGTCGTCGATGTCGGAAGCCGCAGATTCAAGACAAAATATCGAAACAACAGCATCGACAGGTTTGAGAACGGAAGGGGCCAAGGGATGGTCCTGTCTAACGTCACAGTACAGAACGGCTCTCACCTTCTGTCGTATCTCTTCTTCCATTTGGCTTCTCGTCCTTCTGTAATATACACAGACAGATATACTGAACATTTCTCATAAATAAAATAATAGTATTAATGTAATTTGCCGTATTAATGGTAAACAAGCAGCCGCATGTGTAAGATTGGTACGAAAACGAAATATATATGTGACAACTTTGACTAAAACCGTTAGTGATTAATAAGTCAGTTGGTAAACACACCTGAGAGCCCACTGAGACGTCAGAGGTGATAGCAGATACACTGCTTCCATAACGATCAGTTCACTTAATAGGAAACAAAAAACCAACCTATGATTCTCCAGTTGAGCCACTTCGTCAAACGTGGTAGAGAAATCGTGGTCCAGAGTTCCATTCCACCATTTTGCTAGAACCTCCCTGTTCCCCTTCACCAGGTCGCTGAAGTAGATGTCTGTAAAATACGGAGCGGCGGTGATGGCGCTGTAGACGGTCGGTCCTGTGCCCACATCCAGCAGAGTTCTTCCCCTAATATCTCCTGCAAGGTAACAAAAGTTAATAAAGTTGAAAAACTTTAAATTTACGAATTCAAAGAGAAGTTTACTTTTTATATTGAATGATATGATTCTAAATTTAACCATTATTAGCTGAATGATGAAGAAGCTTTAAGAGTTTTGATTGATTTCCTGCAGAAAACTTCAGAGAGACGTCCCATATGTAGAGTAACATTATTTCAATATTATTCTTGCTGTAATAGAAAAACCATCACACCCAGTATATTTGAAAGTAAAAATCATCAATAATGAGAAAGCAGCATTAATTGTATATTAAAATTTGAATTGTTATTAAAAATTCAAATTGTTCTCTGTATCATCTTTATGCTTCTCATATTTTCAAATGAATGAGACATGAATTACCAAACACAAATTACCTCCTGCTAAGTTTCCCTTTACTAGGAGGTGTCTGTGTATCGGAGGAGACCAGGTAATGGCACTCAAATCTTCCAACTACGGATACAGAGCCAGCTGTGGAAAATGGCTAAGCGGAATCTCTTTATTATACACTACTTTTCAACTGGAAAACAGAGGGCAAGGAATAATTCATCATAGTCAGTCTGCGCGAAATAAATCCATGCTGTGGAAGGTCGCCAAAAAGATTAGGTAATGGATGGGATTCGAACACAAGTTCTTAGCTACAGCGGTGTTTGATTTTTAAAATTTAATCAAATGATGATATTAATTTTTATCCATTCACCCTCATTAATAAGATTAACCTCTAATCATGGATGATCTACACAAATGACACCTTAAAAAGGTTTTCATATTTAGATAAAGCAAAGAAGTTGTGTTTCACAGTTAAGAATTGTCGACATTTACTAACTTCAGTCTCTTTGACTAAAGAGCATCTAATCAGCTGCAACAATGTCATTTTTAAATTTAATTTTTAAAATAATTTACTCGATACATCACAGGAATCTCAATTTTCTTTTACTAATGATAATGGTAATATGAATTTGACTTTAAACAGATCACTGCTGTATTAATTTTGATTCCTCCATAAATGAGCTGGAGTCAGGTTTCTTATGATTCTGGAGACAGATGGAATACCAAGGAACCACAACAAACATCCAGACTGTGGAAACTACAGGTGACCATTTTATTATCACAGAGAAATGTTGAGGAAAAAATCTGGTGATTCACGTAACATTTAATTTCTGCTGTAAATGATAAGGTCAAAGCACAAAAATCTTACCGCTAGAGAATATCTCATGAAGCCATTTTAGAACAGCTTTGCATTCGTCAACCAGGTGGGTGTAAAAGGTTTGGAGATAAGAGTAGGAGTCAAAGTCTTTCTCGTAATCAGTCGACATTTCTGTGGCTATGGAAAACAAGTGGAGTTCTACTGATAGTAAACAGAATCATCATGAATAAGCAGCAGTCTGTTTTATTTATACCACGACAGATATTTCAAGGCACTAAAAGACGTTTTTAAAAATTATTTCCTGATTCCCAAATGCACCTATCAAACCTACAGCAACCATAAAAAATTCTTTTGTATCATTTGTTTCTGATAACGAAATTGTCCATAGCGACGCAGTGTGAATAAATTCTGAAGATACAAACAAACAGATGCCTGTAACCATGAAGAGCAGCTTTGAGAAAATTTGTATTCTCAAAAACTGTTGTTTCATATTATTAAGTTAATTAAGCAGGTTTGTATAATCGCCATTGTTGGAAGATGTAGGCTGTTCGATGACCTTAGATATAGTGACGTAATATATGTATTTCTCAGTATGAAATGGATCCTTTTCCATAGAGGAGATCATTTACACTGAATTTGTGTTTTCGTTTTTTATGTTGTCCATCTCACTGTAGGTCATCGCCCTCCTTCTCTGCCGATGCTGACCATTTATTCGCTGCGATGGTCATAAAGCGAGATCCAGGATTGAGGTCAATAGGTACCTCTTAATTTCTCTTGTGCTGTAACATCATCGTCACCAATTTTGTCGTGGCCTTGACCTTCTGAGCAGCACAGGGATGAGACAATAAACCAATGGTAACATAGTATTCTCAGGTGTGTGATAGGCCAGACTTTTATATGTTGATAATCCAGTTCATAAAATAATAATCGTTGCGTGTTTTGTTGTCTATAAATTCAATGTCTACATTTAAAACAGGAAGTAAACATTAATTTTCATAGTTCAATAATTCAAACCGCTGGAACATCGTCCACAAATCTTGAGAAAAGTGGATACTGTTCAATAGAATGTGCACCTTTGTTCACAGAAAATTACATTTACTCTGTAGTTCTGTGACCATGTTCTTTGTAAACTGGCGAAAGTCTCGTAATTCACTTTCAGTCCTGGACCAGTTGTTTTCTTGCCGGATGACGAGTCTTAGATTCATAATCGCTTTCATTTCGAATCAAAAGTACAGATTATTCATTAAACAAAGAAATCTTCATGGTGTTTCTGGCTTCTTCAGATATATTCATTTATTGATAGAATTTTAAAATTATATATTACTGTTGTAGACGCGTACTTCTGTACTACAACAGCCTAATATACGATACTGCCTGTCGAGATACTCGTGACCGACGTCAACAATTTTTGCCAGATTTTGTCCCGGTGGAGATGAAGACTCCGGTGTGCGGATGGTCTGTTGTGCTCCAACACAAGGCGTCCCAAGGAGAAAACGCAGCGGTTTTATATCGTAAACCTCATGACCTTGGGATTCTCTTGCAGAACAACCGCAAGGTCAGAAAACGAAATGAACCAATCAGGATGAGAGTTTCAGTGTGTAGTGGAACAGTCCGGCCGAAATCTGCACCTGATTGGTCAGTTTCCAGTTCTCCCAAAACGAAGGGATTTTTGGGGAAATTTTTGGATTTCCCTAACACCTCCCCCTGAAGGTTCTTCATCGGTAGGAGGATCTTCTTGAGTCGACCTGTAAACGAACGGTTGGCTTGATTCCTCTGTTCGTTAAAGGTTGTGGTTGCAGGTCGACTGGTTGATTAGTACCTGTCGTTTCTGGTTCTCCAACAGGTGCTGGAATATTGAATGTTCCCAGTAGCGTGTCCAGTGGCATCCGCGAACGTTCTGGGTTTATATTGTCTTCCGCTTGTGTTGATCGTAGTTGGTTGGCATGCCTTCTCCAAGTCTTGCTATTGATTTGTACATCGTACATGACAGAACCTCGTCGGCGGAGTATTGTGCCCAGTTCCCATCCGTCAGTTCCTTGGTAGGATTCACCAAAACTGAATCTCCAGGTAGGAACAGTCGAGGATGTGCACCGTGTTTCCGGTTGAAGTAGTCCTCCATTTTGTGGTTCCTTGGGCCTGAGAGTGTGTTCGATGTGATCATCATGGCGTGTTCCGTCCTTATTTTCCGACCAAGTAGGCATTCAGCAGCTGGAGAGGTCTGTCCTGCCTTGTTTCGGTACGTCCTGAGTAGTGTTTGTATCACCTCCGCCGTTGGTCCCTCCCCCTGGAGCTTGAGCAGTCTGCGTTTCAAAGTGTCCGCGAACCTCTCGGCTTGGCCCTTGGACTGGGGATGGTAGGGCGGTGTTCGGACATGTTGAATTCCGTAGCGTTGACAGAATGCAGCGATGTCGTGGGCGGTAAACTGGGTGCCATTATCAGATACGATGATCTCCTGGAAACCGAAACAGCTGAAGATCTCCGATAGCTTCTGGATAGTGGCCGCCGCTGTCGTGTTCCGCATGAGGTGGATTTCCGGCCACTTGCTGTATGAGTCGACCAACACCAGATACATTTGTCCGTCACATGGACCAGCATAGTCGATGTGTAGCCTCTGCCATGGCTTCTGGGTAATTGGCCAGGATTGCAGTTCACACTTGCTTGGATCCTTGGCAGCGAGGTTGCAGGGTAAACACGTTCGGCAATGCTGTTCAAGTTGTGCGTCCATATCCGGCCAATATGCATAGCTGCGCGCGATTGCTTTCATCCGGTTGATGCCTGGATGTCCACGGTGAAACTGCTGGGGCACTCTCCCGCGGAGTTCGGTAGGTATGATGACCCGATTTCCCAGCATGAGGCAATCCTTGACGATAGATGACAGCTCCCGTCTGCGGTGGTATTGTTGTAGCTCACCCACCAGACATTGGTTTGGCCACTTGGTTCTCAGGAACTCTGCGACTTGCTGTAAGACGTCGTCTTTGGCGGTTGCATCCCGGATCATTTCAGCCGTCACTGGTAAGGCAAGGATGGTATCCGAAAGCACACGATTGACTTCTTGTTCCGTCGTGACTGAGGCGACGACGATATCTTCCGTTGGCTGAGCATGCGTGCCGATCAAGCGAGATAGGGCGTCTGCCTGACCGAACTTGTCAGTAGGCTGGTACTGGATAGAGAAATCTTAGGCCAGCGTTGGAGGCGATTGGCCGTGTAGGTTGGAATCCCCTTCTTAGACCCGAAGATGGTTAGAAGAGGTTTGTGGTCAGTCAACATTGTGAACTTGCGTCCATAGAGCATTTTGTGGAAGCGTTTGACAGCGAAGATGGATAATGCCTCCTTCTCGATCTGGCTGTAATTGCGCTCGGCAGAAGATAGTGTTCGGGCTGCATGTGCGATGTCTTTTTGGGATCCGTTGGGAAACACATGTGATATGACGGCACCGACACCAAAGCTGGATGCGTCTGAAGCCAGGATGATTGGCAAAGTAGGGTCATAGTGCGTGAACAGCAGGTCCGACACCAACAGGCGTTTGATCTCTTGGAAGCATCGTTTGCAGTCTGGAGACCAGTTCCATTCAGCATCTTTGGTGAGCAGTTGGTTCATTGGTTTCCGCAGCCGATGGAGTGACGGTATGAAGGCACTGTAGAAGCTGACGAGTCCAAGAAAAGCTCGCAGACTTGGCAGGTCGGTAGGTGCGGGCATTTCATTGATGGCTCTAATATTTTCGGGGTCTGGTCTACGGGCGTCTTTGTCCACGATGAAACCAAGGTACTTCACACTGGACATCCACAAATTGCACTTGTGGTCTTGGAGCCGGAACCCGTAATCTCCAATTCGCGATAACACCAGGTCCAATTTGCTTGTGAGGTCTTCTTGGTCGCGGCCCATGATAACGATATCGTCCAAATAGGCGAATGCGTCTGGAATACCCGCCAGCATCGTATCCATGAGCTACTGGAAGATTGCGGGAGCCGTTTTGACACCAAAAGGAAGACGGTTGTAGCAGGAACAGGCCTTTGTGGGTGTTAATCGTCAAAAGTTCCTTTGTTTCCTCGGACACCGGAACTTGGAGATAAGCTTCTGTCATGTCCAGTTTCGCAAAGCAAGTACCACCCGTTCAGCTTGGCAAATAGGTCTTCAGGTACTGGCAAGGGATACTGATGATCCTCGAGGGACTTGTTGAGACCAGTTGAGAAGTCTGCGCACAGGCGGATGGTACCGTTTGACTTCTTGACAATGACGATCGGGGCCGCCCAAGCTGAGTAGTCGACGGCTGTGAGAACACCAGCGTTCACGAGGCGCTCCAGTTCCTGCTCCGCCGTGGAAAGGGCTGCATAGGGAACTGGACGTTTGGGACGGAACACCGGTTGAGCGTTTGAACATAAGACCAGTGTAGCTGAGAATTTGGTGCACTGACCGGGGCCATCGGTGAATACAGGTGCGTGTTTCAGGAGGAGAGCATCCATCAACTGCAAGCGTACGTGTGGAGGGACCGCTGATGATTGTTGGTCTTTAAGTTTAGTCCGGCGGCAGATGGGGCGGAGAGGTCGGTCCAACAAATTCAGTTGTTCGATCCAGTCCAGGCCAAGCAAATCCAGATCCGGCACATTAGATAGGAAACAGGTGCTGCGAACAGTGGCATCGTTCAGGATCACGATACAATCAACTTCACCAAGCAATTGTAGGCGCTCACCAGAGGCGCTTCGGGCGATCTCATTGGTAGGTCGAATGGGTGGTTGACCGATGAGCCGCCAAGTGCGATCCGAGATGATGGTTATGTCGGAAGCCGTGTCCAGTTGGAGTTGAACTGGTGAATTATTGATCAAGATAGACACGTATTTCCGGCGGCTTGCGAACAGGACTTGATTTGGAGTAACGACTGCATGGGAACGGGCGTCTCTGGAACGATTGAATTTGGTAGTTCGTTTGTTCTTGGCATTGGCGTTGTCATGCTCGGTGGTGCGACAATGATCTTCTTTGTGACCGAGTTTGGAACATTTGGTGCACCTGTGGCGTTTGAAAGGGCAGAAACGAACGTAGTGCCAGTCACCACATTTCCAGCATGCTGATGGTGGTTGGGACTCCTTGGATTGACTGTTCGATCGATTTGACTTCTGTGGGCTCTTGTTGGAGACAGCATGGACAGTGTTGGAGCGTTTGTTTTGAACCATGGCAGTATCGCGTTTGAGGTTCACGATACGTTGGCATTCGGTCGTCATATCCTGGAGTGTTATGTCTGGGCATTGCTCCATCATTGATAGGAGGCTGGTGCGGATGTCCGCGTCCTGAGGTGATCGGAGACCACAGACAAACACCAGGCACTTGAGTTGGTCGTCTGTCATTGACCGGAGCTTGGATCGTTTGCATTCCCGATTGACAGTGGCAGCGTAAGTGACCCAGTCATCTGTAGTGTGCTTCATCAGGTTGAGGCACTGATAACGGATATTAAACAATGTTGACTGTTTACCGTACATGTCGGAGAGTTTGGTGACTGTCTCGTTGAAGTTCAGGTCCTTGGGTTCTTTGGGCAGGATCATACTCAGGTACCGATTGTGCTCAGACGTGCCAAGTTTCCGCAATAATGTTCGAACTTTCTCACCGTCATCGAATGTGGCCAAGTCCACACGGAAAACGTCTTCATATTTCTTGTGCCACGAGTCAAAAGTGACACCAGCCATCGAGTCATAGTGAAATTCAGTAATAGATGTAATGACTGAATCCTTGGATGACGTAGATTAGGCAGCTGTTTGAGGGACTTACTGGATATTGAGCGTCTTGGTAAGTGCTTCGAGCATCTTCCTTTGCGACTGTTCGAATTGCTTTTGCTGTTGTTGTAGCAGCGCCTGCATTTGTTCGAAAGACAGCGCCATTGTGAGTTCACTCGTCGCCAGTGTTGTGGACGCGTGCTTTTGTACTACAACAGCCTAATATACAATACTGCCTGTCGAGATACTCGTGACCGACGTCAACAAATTTTGCCAGTTTTTGTCCCGGTGGAGATGAAGACTCCGGTGTGCGGATGGTCTGTTGTGCTCCAACACAAGGCGTCCCAAGGAGAAAACGCAGCGGTTTTATATCGTAAACCTCATGAATTTGGGATTCTCTTGCAGAACAACCGCAAGGTCAGAAAACGAAATGAACCAATCAGGATGAGAGTTTCAGTGTGTAGTGGAACAGTCCGGCCGAAATCTGCACCTGATTGGTCAGTTTCCAGTTCTCCCAAAACGAAGGGATTTTTGGGGAAATTTTTGGATTTCCCTAACAATTACAAATCTATTTTCTCACATTCTAAACTGAATTTCAGTTTTAAAAAACGATTCCACTCGAATTGTCAGCAAATAAGCCCACTTTGAAGAAACCAATAGGTAATCTCAGACAATGCTTGTGCATTTTGAATTTAAATTGTGTGAATAACTATTCACAATTTTTAATTACCAACCCCTCATCCAAGATTTTGCATTTATTAGAAAAAATATTTTTAAAAATAAAACCAAATTAATCGAAATAATGAACATTTTAAATAATTTGCACCCAGTAATCCAGTGTGTATCATGATCTACTAAGTTTAGACATGAAAGAAAATCTTATTTCATTACGTTTACTGGGAATAGTATCGCTCTTAAATGTCTCAGTCTTCTATCATATTTTCCTATATCGATGCCTCATAATGGAATTTACTTTTAATAATTTTAAAATAGCATCAATTATTGAGGTATTTTAAATTTAATTGGCGAATTAGTAAATATCTGATCTTGTTTTTTTGTCTGTCATATTTAGCGGTAATATTTTCTGTCCCACCTGTACAACTCTCGCCCCCTTTTACATATAAACCATAACCGATATCAGGATGCAAACCTTTATCCTTGGGTTTTGTCCAGCAGCGGGAGCCAGTCCCAGAAATCGACTATTTATTGCCCCAGTGGAGTGTGTACACAACAACAACAACAACAAAACAACAACAACAAAATTACGGATGGGATACAAGATTTGGTATTTTATCGTCTACAGGCTTCCGCCATGAAAATGGAAAACGGGCAACACGAGTTCTCTCCCTTGTTTCCACTGTAGGAATAATGCGGTGAGCATTTTCAGTAGAAATATCTCAGAACTGGCCGACAACTAAGACAACTTTATATGCAGGACTCAATAATGAAATAGTTTCGCTCCAAACCTGATCCAGCCGGAATTTACTGAATGGATTTCCCACTTTTCATGTCTGTCCATGATTCTTTCTCATTCCTAATCAACGAAAATGTAACCTTAAACCCAGGTAGACGGGATCTGTCCTGACGTAGATCGGTGATAACCGAGTCGCACCTGCTGCTGTTCGGACGGCTTTCCTCCTCTCTTAGACGGGCCGTCCTCCCATCCGTACTCTCAGTCTTCTGGACAGTGGCGCCCCACCCCATGATAGCTACAATGACGTAATGTAGACCACCTAGTGTTCTGTCTGGCGTAGGACCATCGCAATCTATGCTTCAGCGTGACCTTAATGGTCTCCAGAAGGTTTACTGGTTGATAGGTAAAATGTCTATTTGTATGATTTTATTGAGATTTTCTGTTGTTTTTTCTTTATCTCAGTCTATTAGAACAAAGCAGCTCCAAGACACCTGAGCGAGTTCACCACCCACAAAGGAGGAATCCAGCCCGGTCCGTCTCCAATGACAGGTGACATCAGGCACCAGCTCCGCGACTCTGTGGTCGTTCTCAGTATGAACGTAGACACAGGGTAAGTATCACATGTTTAGTGTCATCAGAAATCTTCTGTAGGTTCTGACTTTCTCAGGCGTTTAATCCCGAATAAAGTAAATAGGATCTTACTATTAATGCCTATGACGGGCACACATACATACTCGTTTACACACACTCACACACACACACACTCACACGCACACACTCACAGGCACACACTCACACAAATACACACTCACACGCACACACTCACAGGCACACACACATGCACACACACACACCACACTCACATGCACACACTCACAGGCACAAACTCACACACACTCACAGGCACACACTCACACGCACACACTCACATGCACACACTCACACACACTCACAGGCATACACACACACACACACACACTCACTCACACACAACCGCTAATATTTCCTTTAAGCCACATTTACTTTAATTTTACCATTATTAAAGGACGGAGAATTTGCCTGTTTTAGCCAAACTCTGTCAGCGTTCATTTAATTTGCTGCATAATTATTCTAATTTACAGTACAACAGGTTACTAATTTTACACCTGAAATACATTTTGTTTTAACTATTTATTTCTATTCGGTTAAATATTTTAAAATTCACCCATTTAACACCAGGAGATTTACCCCATCATGTCCCCTCTCACCTGACCCAGTCTCTATTTACTGCTCTCTCATTTATTCCATTTCTTCTGTAATCCGACTTTTTCTGTCAACTTAAAGATCAAAAGTAGAAACAAGAGGTTTTCGGTCAGTTAGGTTCACGGTGAAAAGGAAATCGTCGAATACACGACACCTTAAATAGAAATTATTGAAAGTCAGCTCGTCAATATGTGATAGCGGATCGATGGTTAGATAATCACGGAAGATGAACGAGGAGAAATACTACACGTCACCAATCCACAACTGCTAGCGACCTCTGTCCGCCTTCTTGCGGCGAATGTAAGGGAGAGAACTAAGGGAATCCAACTGTCCTTAGGTATAAAATATCCACCGAGTTTTAGACGAGAACCATATTCTCTATTCCTCTACTAATTGATCCGTGAAACAAGCAAAATTCCACAGCAGCTCCGTATCAGAAGAGGAGCAGAGAGGACGAGTCACGTGACTTTTGTATGAATTTACTTTATAGTCTTTTGTTACTTCCTGCTGAAGACAAAGAGAGAAAAACATTTGATGAAGGAAAGAAAACTCGATTATTCCTCACCTATTAAATTCCGTAGATGATATCTTCTCCCATTTCCATTTTCTGATATTTATAGGTAGACAAGTACGTACTAAACATTCCTGGATATCTCAGTATATTCGGTGTATACGTATATTCGCTCATTCCTCCATCCAGTGCTGCTGATACTGCGCCTCGTCTTCCCTAACTGACGTAACTAAGCGATGATCAGCTGTGGATGGTCGGGATGAATAGATCTCTTACAATGACTGAGAGCCATCAACTTACTTTTGTATTGAAAATTCTTTTGTGTTGTTTCATATTGAAGGACAACAGTTATTAATGATGCATTAAAAGGAAATAGAATTTTTATTGTTGAATCTAGAAAATTTGGCTGTAGGTATTTTTTATTTTTTAAACTATGGTTAAATATCCGATAATATATCGTATCGATAAACATTCAAGTAGAATAATGACGGAGTAAGGGAGGTAATTCATTGATGTCAACATAAATCAATCTGTGTGTGAGCTTCCTGGAAAACAACAGGACTCCAGTCTGTAGCTTTGATGGCTGCAGCAGTTTACATTATCCGTGATCTCATCAAACCGATACTTTGAGGTTAAATTTGTCTGTTCTCGGTCTAGAAAGTTTTTATTAAATAGATGATCTACATGACAAATAAATGACTCCTTCCCTCCATCATCTCCTTTATATTTTAAAGGATCTGTCATAGGAAACCAACATTTTCGACGTAAATTCTTTCAAAATCACTTAGATTTCTCTTCAAACCAGATTAAGAGAACAGGTGAGAGAACGACGGAATAACTTCCACAGAACCAAACTCTCAAGAATAATACACCTGTCAGTTCAGCGCCTCCTTCATCCGTCTTTGATTGAGAACTTCCACAATCTGCCGTAGACCACGTGGTTAACATCAATAAACAGCCGGATGTCGACACTGGTATTTCGGTCACTTCCATCTATAAAAACTATGGAAACAATATCTCCAGTGATTTCTTCTTTGTGTCTGATGAATCTCACATTTTATGATTCGTGCCGACGAGAAATCTGGGATACATCGATATTTGATATCTTTAGCCTTTATTAGCCCCACTAAGATAGTGACCTTTGACCTGATCTGTGTCGCAGAGCTCCAGTCTGATCCAGGAAGAATGTCACCGAAAGTTCAGTTGTTCCTCGTCACGCTCTCACCTACATAAACGTCCAGGTGATCATAATAATAATAACAAAAGTATACTTAGTATTTTGTAAAATTATTCCTGCCAAAAATCCTTACGAATGTTTTTCTCGTAAATGAGCTCTACGGTATTTGAAATCGCCTCGATATTTCCTACAATTATCTACCATTTTCTCATTTTCAAGTCGACATAAAAAAATATGATCTTCAACATTTTTTGAATTTCTTCGTCTCTTCTGTTCTCATGGCTGCAACAGCGCAGTGGTTATTTGTAGTAGAAGTATATCAGTACCTACAGACAATTACACAGCTTGACAGCCAACTGTAAGTAGAATTCTCAGCGAGGTAGTGCAGGAAGGATTTACTATCTACGAGTCTTTGGTCAACCGATCAGATATCAGACAGCTGAAATCCGCCCAGAGTTTATTCAATTTTAACACAAACGGCTTTTTAAAATATTCCGGTTCAGACGAGACCTTGAGATCTGTCCGGTCCCTCTTCCCCTGGAATTCACCGCAGAAATAAAAAGAATTTCCATTTTACTGAGTCAATAAACGCAGCGAGTTGACCTCTTCGGTACCCGAGAGTAACTCGTCACTACAGAGGTCAGGGGAATTTCATGTTTACTGAGGCCATCTGTCCATCAAATCATCTCATATCGGGAAAAGATCGATAAACAATTTAAATATTGGTAATGATATTAAAGCTAATATATCGGACGCCATGGACTTTCAACTCTTTGTTACTTTCTGAATACGGATCACAATATTTACCTTTATCTCTTATACTTTGTTCCTTGTTATCAACCTAACAGATTCTTCTTCTTCGCTTTCAATGAATTATGGTTGACTCAGACTGTGACACTTGTTATTCTAGAAGAATCTATTAATAGATTATTAAGAATTCATTTTTATCTCATCCTAGAGTCAGTATTTTTCGGTCAATCAAAATTGATGTATGAAAGTAATTAATTTTCTTCAGCTTCCATGTAGCCATAAATTACGTAACCGTATATTACAATGATAACTTAATTTTCAATATTTTCTTTATTCTCTGGTTTCGATTTAGATAAAATGTCCATAAAATGAAAGTTCTTGAGTAAATTGATCAGAATGGTTATACCTCAGATGCTATACACTGTACAGCTAATACAGATTTCACTTGTCCCAAAACCCCGTTGGCAGTTACTGAAGCTGGAGAGGTGAGTTTACGGTATTTTACAATCTGGCGGAGGCCGGTTGAAAGTCAAGGTCAATATCAGCGTCCAGAAGAGGGATGTACAGTAGTTTCCGTCTATTCTTCCACATCATCAGCACATCTCCGATCCCATTTGGGATCGAAACCGCGACACAAGGTTTGACGAATTAACCCGTTATCCACTGTGCCAAAACGCCATCTAAAAGCAGAATAACCATCTTTAAAAGCCACTTAATCTGAAGAATATACACTCTATTCCGTAATCTGTTAAATAAGCCAGCATAGATGATAAAAAAATAGCTGGTTCCAAGAATCTAATCCCATCACCAAGTCCACTGACGGTAATTTTCATGATGCTGAAGGTTACTCATTACAGTTAGTAGGTAATGCTAGCCTAGAGATTTATTCAAAATGGTCTACAATAAGTTAGTTGATTGAGTATAAAACCGTGCTAGCCATTATTTCGTCAACAAACTGTTCTTTATTTCTTAATTATATTAAATTAAATACTGAAATTGTATTCCTATTTAATAATTTCAGGACAAATTTCTTCTTTTCTTAATGCCCTGGCAGCCTCATTATTATTGACGTCTTCTTCCGTAAAATAGAATATGGAGAGACACCTTTTCTTGTGAAGCGTTGATCATTTATAGTTTTTTCTCTTTATGTTTGGTCACAAATTTAATAAATTTCCATAAATAATAAGAAACTGGATATAGGAGATAGATTCATTTGGTTTTGATTTTATCTGTTATACTTTTGTCGCATGATACCTGAGATTGAAAGAAGTAGGATTAAAGAAACAGAGTGGAGGTGCACTGTCTGCTGTAGGGTGTAACTTGATTAATGTACGTTTAGCTTGTTCCAGACCGGTCTGATCGTCTTCTATTAGAAACATGTCAATCAAGCAGGTGAGAGCGGTCGACAGGTGAATTAAGCTCAAGTCATCATAATTCCGTAAAGCGACCTTTACACAAACAAATCGTCTTCATATTACTATTATTTAATGCTCATGTTTCGTGGTGAATATTTGATGTCTGAAGATTAACATATTTCACCTAAATTCAATATAAAAATGATAATTTACTAAATGTACAAATGAAGAATTGGCTGTCGCCCACCTGTTGGATTTATTGATGTCTATCATCCTGAGCAGATATAATTAACTCTTGAACGTCCGTGTTTGAGTTAGCGTCACGATTGTATCAACTTTGTTGGCCCTTTAGAGTAGACACCGGAGAGCAGATCATCTGCCCTCTTATAATTGTGACTTCTTGTTTTGTGGGGTGACTCGAAATATGAGACGGTGGAGAGAAAATAGAGTAACAATTAACAAGTAAATAAATTCCTGGCATGGCGCTGATGCCATTACCGAAATATCTGGGTACGTTACTCAGTAATTAAAATTACAAAGATGAGAAGGGTGGGCTGAGGATATATGAGATAAACAGGCTGTGAGTAGTTAACAGAGGTGAAAGCCTGGTTGCCTCGCTACGTTAACTGCTGTCTGTACACCAGTTTCCCAGGGTAACAATGATTGACAGTGACATGGTTGGTGGGGCCACGAAGCGTATAATTATGAAGGAAAAAAGGGAAGAATTGTCTTCCCTCAGAAGATTAATTGAGGCAGGAAATAATTAACTAATATTTACAGAAAACTACAAAAGGTTAATTTTCGAGGCTGGCGCTAAACAAACATCAATTCCGAACTATAAAGAGTTCGATATTTTGGTTGTTTTCCTATAAACTTTGGCGCAAAATTCTCATCACGTGATTTACTAAAAGATAAAACTTTCAGAATAATAATAATTCATCTACCGTAAAACACAAATAGATCACACAACACGGTAAAAGCAAACTCCTGGAACCAAGACTTACCAGTTCTTCTTCAGGTCGTTTTATCACGAAATCTGCTCGTTTGGCCGAAGATCCTGGATTCACTCTCTTTGACTCCCCAAATTATATAGATTTCTTAGAGTAAGAAAAAGGGGCGGAGTTAACTAACGACGGGATTTCGTCAGCCAATCAGTCACCAGACGAACGTCAGCTGACCGGCCGTTGAACGATGATAAACGGACTCAACTGTCGTCCTGCTATATCCTTCAGTTCTCCTGTCTCTGTCAGTATTTTAGGCGAGACTCTCTACTTCACCGATCTTTATGCTTAGTTTCTCTTCTTTGACAGATTCTGTTTGTTGTTGATCACGAGAGCCGTTTGTATTCTTTGCTCCCACAGAATGAGAATTAGTCGTAATCCTATGTCAGTAATTAGCGAGCAGCTGTATTCTGTTCACAGTATAACCCACCGTCAGTGTATCCAGGTCCGGATACACTACCTACAGAAATGTGGGCGATGATTCCAGTTAAATATTCTTAGGCTGATTTAACTCTCGTCCTTTTAAAATGATTATTTATGATGAAGCAGGGAAGTTTTATTATTTATAAAGTTATCTCCATTAACTTACGTTAGCTACTCATGTTTGCACACCAAGCTGTACTCGTTGATGGAATTTTCCAAACGTCTCACCTCAGAGACCCTCTCATTAACTTTTGTCTTGGCGATAACTCAAAGATGCTGTACTACATAACAGTCCGATGTCCACTCGTACTAATGTATCATCGTTTGTCTGAAGTCTCAACTACGTCGATATGACATAATCTTAGTATTTTTTCCATATTTTGCTAGATTTTATAATTTCAGATTGATTTTTACCAAAATATTTACTGGAATTATCCGACGGTAATGTCGGTGCTCTGAGAGGGGATCTAGAAATATTTGAGTATTAACATGACTGTAGGCACGTGCCGTTAGTCGCCACGTCTGCACTCACCCTCAAGATTGTTTTTCTAAACTCAAAAGGAAAAATATATCAGCCAATGGGAAGGGCCAGTTTAGGTGTCAACTTAAGAGATTGGTGGAACAATCGAAACTATTTCCAGTGAAAGGACCAACACAAATTCAAAGGTTGGTCAGTGGACATGTTTACCCTTAACTCACCGCTAATCTGTATAGTTAAATATTGAGTTGAGGCTTGAGTTATTTACGATTGATGCCTGCAACTGAGTTTAGAAATATTTAACGAAGACATGGTTCCCACTGTGTTCATCAAGCTGTCAGATTTGTATTTGGAATTGTCATGGTTTTCTATTCCATTTTGCATGAAAGACAAGATATCTGAATTCTAGTTAAAATATTACATTTCTCGAAAACATCACAATCACTGTGCCAACAGGGAACCATGAGAACCGCTGCCATTTGTCTTCAGTGGGATGAACTGTCTGCTACATCACTCATTAAAAAATATCGTGGAGGAAAAATTCAAACATTCCTTGCATTTGTAGGCCATCAGCCGGTTGTAAATCTACAATCGTCGTTCCCGCCTCGACGAGATTTCACTACAGCTCCGTTATTTCCTGTTTTTAAAAATGATTGACTTGAATGTTATTTATTACAGTTTCCGAGGATACCCTCGAGTGACCGGTAGAAATCAGCTGAAAGGTAAATTGTTCTCTTGGAATTTTTTAAACTCTCCCATGGGGCCGTCGATCAGCCACAGCTCGGCGCCGTCCGTCGTCGGTGGCTCCCAGTCTTTCTACTGTTCGTTTGTGTTGTGCAGAAGTCGGATTCGTTTACCTCTCTCTCGGGACGAATGAACAGATGGAGCTCCGCGATTGTCCTTTCTCGAGCTAAAAGATGCTTCAGAGAGACAGAGAGATTAGATTGATTGAAGTGATGGTGGCATCACTGAATCTCCAGATGAGCGAGCGGTGAATGAAACCGGGACCGATCTCCAGGATCCCTTTACAGGACCCTGTTTTCCGCAGGGATTTGCCATCATCTGTTCTTATTTTCCTTTCTTGTTTAACAGCGAAGTTATAAAAATACGGAAATATGAGGAGCAGTCGAGTAACAAACCACCTACCGATCGGACGAGAAGTTTGATACGATCTTTCTGTTACCTGATTTGTCCGTTTGGATAAATCATCATCGCGTGGGTTCGATCCCATCAGACAGAATCCGACTGCTGAAGCTGTTTGTCTGTCGTCGCGTTTTGTTGGCTGAACTGCGGAATCTATAATCACCGAATAAATAACTAGAAGAAATTCAGGTGATATCGAGACAACAGAGAAGAATGTTCCGAGGCTGGAAACCTCAGGTAGGAGCTTCCCTTCTTCCCGTCCACTGTATTAAAGACGGACATTCACGGAAAGGTCACCCAGACCGACCGGATTAGACGGGGATCTCAACTACTGGTATCCAGCCCCTTCACCGTGTATTTCGGCGGATCACCACCACAAGTAAACTCCATCCTCTCCAAGACTAAAAAAGAACCGATATCCATCTCACAAACGGCTCTCACAGGAACAACAGGAAACTATTTAGATAGAAACCTTTTTATTTCTCTCAAACACAATGAGATATTTTCCTAAGTTAATCAGTGCAGCCGAAGGAACTTCCACTTACATTTATATAATAAAATAAGGAATCTCAAAGTATATTTGATTTAATTATTATTTTAAAATTCACTGCTCATTAACAGTTATTACAACTGATCCATTTCATGTTTTCCTGACCCCAGCAACAGCAAAGTAGCCGCCAGCATCACAAACGTCTGAGGGCTGACGAACCTTTACCTTCCAGATTTTCAGGTCTATTCCAGATTCCTGCCAGACTTTTCGCATGTCATCCAACAGAAGATAAGCCGTCTGGAAAACAGTTCCACCAAATTGGTAGCGAGTTTCTTCATAAGTATCCACAGCAACAACCCAGCCGCCAAGTTTCACAAGGGAAACAACTCTTCGCACAATTCTCCGGTAGTCGTCGATGTCGGTTGTGGCAGATTTCAGACATAATATCGTAACCACAGCATCGACCGGTTTGAGAACAGAAGGGGCCAAGGGATGGTCCTGTCTGACGTCACAGTACAGAACGGCTCTAACCTTCTCTCGTATCTCTTCCTCCATCTCGGACATAGTCCTTCTGTAATATACACAGACAGATATACTGAATACTTTACGGATAATCTGTTGTTAATATTATTTATTAATTATGAAATATTAAAGGTAACCTACCTATTAATTTTGCTTTCACTGGTAGGGAAAAGGTAAAATTAGTTAATTGATAACTAGAACCTTTCGTGGGTAGTCAGTCTGTTCTTTACGACGACACAAAATCGACAGGTGTGTTAAATTTACCTGGTGGAGATTAAAGGTTACAAACGAGGTGCGGAGCCAAAATAGTAACTGGTATAAAAACCTATGATTCTCCAGTTGAGCCACTTCGTCAAACGTGGTAGAGAAATCGTGGTCCAGAGTTCCATTCCACCATTTTGCTAGAACCTCTCTGTTCTCCTTCACCAGATCACTGAAGTAGATGTTTGTAAAACACGGAGCGGCGCTGGCGACGCTGTAGACGGTCGGTCCTGTGCCCACATCCAGCAGAGTTTCCCCGTTAATATCGCCTTTGAATAAGAAATTAACTCAGCTTAAACACCTTTTAAAATAGCCCGATCTAAGCCAACATTAATTATAAACGACTGAAGATCATTAGTTTATTAAAGGAGAGAAATGTACTGAATTAACTCTTTCACTATTTTGAACGAATCGATAGAAATCTGTAGAAATACCTCCCATGTATAGGATAACTTTGTTGTGTTCTTACTTTGAGAGTAACAGGGACCTTTACATCTAGTATTAAAAATCTTTTAAATAATGCAAAGAATCACGTAAAAAAGAACAAGAATATAATATTTCAATCAGGAATTATTTTCAATATTCCTTTTTTAAAAATATTTCGAAATACATTTGGCTAAATATATAATAGAAATGATTTCCAGCGGAATGTTCGGGGTTGGGTCGCAGTGGCTCTCAGAAAATGTACTCAGACCTCCCATCAACGGAAGAAGGGAGACCAGCAGCAGGTGGCTACACAGAAATCTTTACTACCTCTCTTTTGTTTGAAGGTGGATGGGAATTGAGAGATCAAAAGAAACCGGAGTAAAAGAGTCGATACAGAAGTGTGAGAATATACGATGACGTAAGAGGCCAATAAACCTTTACGGATACCAACAAGGTTCCAGTGAGAGACTTCATATCCGCCTCCATTATTTATGCAAATATAAAATTTCAAGAAAGCTCATTGTCCTCTGTAAACAGGAACCCCCTACTTTTGAACAAAAGTCCGAATACTTTCTATTTTGTGAGCCGATATGGATGCTGTGAGGCTCCATCATATTCCTTACAGATTCACTGTCCCTTCCTGAACGATGGGGCCAAGTCAAAGTCCATTTACTTATTCTGTTAAACGGTTCCTCAGCACCAACATTAAGTTGATGAATCTTTTACCTATGATGACAATAATTTGTATCATTGACAGTAAAACATAAAGTGAACTTCGCTAACCATAATCTCCTTCAATAAAGTCTCATTTTTGTCTCTAAAGATAATGTGCATCAGATAGGAAATTATTTGTAAGTAAAAAGAATAAAACGGTGGTGAGATCTGGTCTGATGGAATTCTCCCACGAATAGGAGAAAGCTTAGACCGGTCTCTGAAGAAAGAAATCTCATTTATTAAGTGTCAACCAGGAAAGAGCCTCTCTGTACGACAAAAGAGCCCCTAAAGTAATAACAGGAAGAAGAATTTTGTTTAATATTAAATTAACTTTGAACGACCGATGGATTTCAATCAGTCGTCAAAGATTAAACTGTGAATAATGTATCGGTGACTGTCACTTGATGGAAAATTTCAAGGTTCTTACCGCTAGAGAAAATCTCATGAAGCCATTTAATTACGTCTTTCTTCACTGTAGACAGTTCTGTGAAGAATTTTCTGAGAAAACAGTAGGCATCAAAGTCTTTTGCGTAATCAGTCGTCATTTCTCCCGACAGGAAACTACAACAGTTCGACTGTAAAAATAACCATATTTAGAATGAACAGGTGATGTTTCTTATGTATTACCTGACCGATCTTCACAGGTGACTGACATTTTAAAAGGATTTTGGCTATAAATAAACAAACATTCAAAATTCAGAGCAATTTACCAAATACACAAAAAATGCAGTAACTCCTCAAGTGTCCAAATGATTCGGTTGATGAAAATTTTCGAGGATAAGGAAATCAGAACAATTTGGAGATGAGTCGCTCCAAAAGATGCAGTCTTCGATAAATAATATTTTTGTAGATTACATTATAATTAGTTATGCTATTTCTTTTTTATATTATTAAGCTAATTAAGCGATCTCCAATTATTACTTAAATAAGTTGATAACCAATAATCATTCTTCAGATATCTGTTTCTATATCTGCTGATTCCACCAAATATGGTCATCCTCTCCTTCATTAACACCAAACTTTTATATTTCTCTCTGGCAATGTATAAATAGTAAAAATCAAAGACTAATGTTAGGAGGAAAGTGGAAAATTTGTGAGAAGGATCATGTCGGTTCCAGAGAGATCCAACAGATATTTATAGCAGAACTTTTTAACTTTCAATTGGCTAAGCATCTTGATAATAACCACAAACTGGGATATGACTGCTGTTGTTTGGGAACACGATTAGATTAATATTAGTCCCAGATAATTCACAAAAACCTGGTAAAAACACTTTTAATAAATCTGATTTTGCTCGCTATAAACCAGATTTTAGATAATAATCACAGGCATCTTTTTTCTGTTATTAGGAAAAAAAACAAAAAAATATATTTAATCCATGATCTTAATTACATTCGAATTTCTACTTTAAGACAAAAACTGATAAAGGTCCAGTTAACACTCCATTGAAAGGGAAAATATCCGTTGTGTTATACCGAAGATTTTGTTCCTGGTACCTCTTGAAATAGGAAAAGTTAGATAGCAAAGCACGAAGACAGCGCCGTCTACCGGATGAAAAGTCGCTTAAATCTGTTAGGAAATATAATCCTATTGGGCGGCTGTTTTATTATCTAATTGATGATGTCTGGTTCGAGGGTTTAGTTGATTTGCAGACTTTGGCTGAATAGAACAATAGATATTAATACATCGTATATATGCTGGATGGATTTTTAAAACATGCATAAAGTTTTTTCTTAAATAATAGGAAATTGAAATGTTGGATAGAAGATATGAAACATTTATTCAATTAATTAACAATTAATATGCAAAATGAATTGGTTAAAAGAGCAATTGAAATCATTTAGAAAAGCTGTATTAAGGAGCTCATTCTTACCTTGCATATAATCAGGGAAAAGCTGATGTAGTTGACAGATTTAATAAATGTATAAGATTATTTGTGAAAAGCTTTACCAGAATGTTAATAGTAATTGGATGAGCATTATAAGTAAGATTAATAACAATATATCCAATAAAATAGGAGTTCGCCTGTCCTGAAAGAATAAGGTAAAACAAGAATGAAAGTAAAGTAGACAGAAAGATAAATAAAGAAGGAAAGAAAGAAACAATAAACTCAGACTGAAAGATTATATTTTAAAAAGAATATTTAGTTTTGACTGCAGTTTCACGAAAAATAGACGGATTGTATATTGTAAATCCTAATGATTAATAACGTTGTTCAAGAGTCATATAATGTAAAATCAATAAATGTAGGTAAAATATTAGAAACTAATTAAGAGCGGATTATACAACAAACGAATTGAAGGTGTTACTAGTTCATAGACGACTGAATTGTACATCAGGTAAAATTACTAGAGTATCATCTCTCCACATAACATCATCAATAGAAGTTGATAAAATTTAGTGAAAATAACTGTACACAGGTGCATCTCAAAAAATTAGAATATCGTGGAAGAGTTCAATATTTTTGTCAGTTATTTCAGAAAGGGAAAATTGTATATATTCTAAACTCATTACATGTAAACTAAAATGTTTAAGCATTTTTTAATTTTAATTTTGATAATTACGGCCCACAGCTAAAAAAAATGGAAAAAAACGTATCTCAAAATATTAGAATATTCCATTTCGCGTTTGATTAAATCACTATTTATGCAGTATAAATACCATGAATGTCTCAGTCTGGTTCAGTACACAGCCACAATCATGGGGAAGACTGCTGACTTGACAGTTGTCCAGAAGTCTCTCACTGACACTCTTCACAAGGAGGGTAAGCCACAGATGGTCATTGTTGAAAGGGATGGCTGTTCGCAGAGTGCTGTATCAAAGCATATTCATGGAAAGCTGACTGGAAGGGAAAAGTGTGTGGTGGGAAAAGGTGCACAAGCAAGAGGGATGACCACAGCCTTGAGTGGATTGTCAAGCAAAGCCGAATAAGGAACTTGGTGGAGCTTCAAGAGGAGTGGACTGAGGCTGGGTCAGTGCATCAAGAGCCACTACGCACAGACGTGTCCAGGAAATGGGCTACAAGTGTCGCATTCCTAGTGTCAAGCCACTCCTGAACCAGAGACAACGTCAGAAGCCTCCTACCTGCGCTAAGGAGAAAAATTACTGGACCGTTGATCATTGGTCACAAAGTCCTCTTTTCAGATGAAAGTAAATTTTGCATTTCATTTGGAAATCAAGGTCCCACTCTCTGGAGGAAGAGTGGAGAGGCACAGAATCGAAGTTGCTTGAAGTCCAGTGTGAAGTTTCCACAGTCATTGATGATCTGGGGTGCCATGTCATCTGCTGGTATTGGTCCACTGTTTTATCAAGTCCAAAATCAACGCAGCCGTCTACCAGGAGAGATTTAGAGAGCATTTTATGCTTCCGTCTGCTGACAAGCTTTATGGAGATGCTGATTTCCTTTTCCAGCAGGACTTGGCAACTGCCCACTGTGCCAAAACTACTAGTAACTGGTTTGCTGACCATGGTATTACTGTGCCAGTCAACTCGCCTGACCTGAACCCCATAGAGAATGTATGGGGTATTGCCAAGAGGAAGAGGAAAGACACCAGACCCAACAATACAGACGAGCTGAAGGCCGCTATTAAAGCAGCTGGGCTTCCATAACACCTCAACAGTGCCACAGGCTGATCGCCTCCATGCCATGCGCATTGATGCAGTGATTCGTGCAAAAGGAGCCCCGACCAAGTATTGAGTGCATAAATGAACATACTTTTCAGAAGTTCGACATTTCTATATTATAAATTCCTTTTTTTTAAAATTGATCTTATGAAATATTCTAATATTTCGAGATAGTGGATTTTTGATTTCCATGAACTGTAAGCTGTAATCATCATAAAATTAAGACCAAAGGCTTGAAATATTTCACTTTATGTGCAATGAATCTAGAATATATGAAATTTTCACCGTTTGAATTAAATTACGGAAAAAATGAACTCTTCCACGATATTCTAATTTTTTTAGATGCACCTGTATATATATATATATATATGTGTGTGTGTGTGTGTGTGTGTGTGTGTTTTCTGTTCGATGAAAATTGATATCTTATGTAATTTGCTTTTAATTATATAAAATATCGAAACAGTTTTATAGTTTAAATTGTTATTCATAAGATAATACCTTCCTATCTTCAAGTGTAAACTCACGGTAGTTAATGCTGCTTTAAATAATTTCTTGGTAAATTTCTTCTTCTGTTAATTCTCTGGTGGCCACATTATTATTGACGGTCTTCCTCAGTAGAAAAGAAAATGGGGAGACACCTTTTCTTGTGAAACTCTGATCATTTACTGTTGTTTGTCTTTATGTTTGGTGACAAACTTAAAGCGTTTCCATAAATATTTAAGAATGTAGAAATACAATTTTGAGTCAATTGGTTATTGCTTTATAATCTGGTCTCCTTTCTTCATTTGACTTCTGGAGTTGAAAGAAGTAGGTTAAAGTTCAAGTGTAGACGCCCACTGCATAATGAAGGTTGTACTTTGATAAATGAACGTTCAGCTTGTTTTCAGACAGATTTTATAAACTTTATTAGAAACATATAGCTCAAGCAGGTATGAGCGGTCAACAGGTGAATTAAGGTCAAGTCTTGTGAATTCCATATAGCGACCTTATATCATAAAATCGTCTTTATACAGCCAGTATATAATACACGTTTCATGCTTAACTTGTTGAATATTTGATGTTTGAAGATTAAAATATTTTATCTGTGTTTATTGTAAAGATGCTAACTTAATATACAAATGAAGAGACGTTCGAGGAGGCTCTAAATTTGGCTGCCACCCATCTGTTAGATCTATTTATGTCAATCATCCTGAGCAGGTATAGTTAATCCTTGTTTGACACCTATATCATAGATTTTCCCAATTGTATTGTACGTCCGTGTTTGTGCTTTCCTCCAGATTGTATCAACTTTGGTGCTGCTTTCGAACAGACCCCTGCGGGCAGCTGATCAACACTATTTCTTAAAAGTGTAACAAAGGTATGGTTTGGTGAGGGAGAATTTAGGCGGTGATGGGAAAGTTTCAGTAACGATTAACAAGTTAATAAATCCGAAGGAGAGAGCAGAACTACTAATGCAAAGATCGGGGAACGTATAGACCTCTACACAGTAATTAGAGTTAAATATGGGAAGGGTGGGGCAGTGGGTCCATTAGATGAACAAACTGCAGGTGTTTTACAGAGGTGAGAGCTCGGTGACCTAACTACCTAGAGTGCTATCGGTACACTCTTTATCCAGGTGCGTCTTTCTTCCTACTCTGTCAGGGTAACAATGTGTGATAGTTACATGGTATGTTGGTGATAAACAAAGAATAAATATAAAGAAAAACAGGTGAGAAGACACTGCCTTCAGAGGGTTAAATAAGGCAGAAAATAATTAACATATTTAGTGCAAACTACCAACAGGTCGGCTTTCGAGGCTGGAGAAAACCAGACATCAATTCCGAATTATTAAGATTTTGATGTTTTCTTTGCTTTCACGATAGACTTTGGTACAAAATCTGATTGACTGATTTAATAAAGGCTGAACCTTGAATATAATAATAATTATTATACTATAAACACAAAATAGACAGAAGAAAAACACGATGCAATAAACTTCTAGTACTATGACTTACCGGTTGTTTTTCACTTCGTTTCACACGAAGTTCCCGGTCTCTGGTCGATGAAGCTGGAAGCACAATTTTGACAGTCCGCATTTAATACACCTTTCCCAGTTGGGGAAAAGGGGGCGGGCTAAAGTAATGAGGAGAGTTTCTTTAACCCAATCGGACACCAGTCGAGAAACAGCTGACAGACCGATCAAGGATAACAACAAGGCACAACTTTAGTTCCTGGTATTTTACTTCAATTCACGTGGATCCTTCATTGCTTTTCCCCGAGCCTCCCTATTTGACAGACATTTATTCCTTGTTTTATCTTCTTTGGTCAGGTTCTGGTTGTTGTTAATCGCGAGAGCAGTTTGTATTCTTTGTTCTCTAAAGGAAGAAAACAATAGTGGTGTCACTAACCAGCCGAATGATTGGGTCCATGTTCGGAGACACCACATATTAAAATGTGAGTAATAGTTCTAGTTAATTAATCCCAGGTGTCTTTACCGTGCTCCTTTTATAAGATGTTTTGCTATGATGAGAGAAGAAATATTACCCTGATTATTCCTCAGGTGTCCCCAGAAGTCCCACATAAAAGAAAATTTTAGATTGCAACTTTTGCCCTTTTAACTTTCGAATTGGGATCGATGCTTTTCCTGCCGTATGGCGCCATATGTTATTTATTACCTGTAATAATCAGATGCACCTGGCTCCCAGTGACTCCTACTGTCCGTTTGCGTTTCGTGGAAACCTAATTCTTATCTCTCCAGATGGATGAACATAATAATCGCCGTCTTGTCCTTTATTTTCCAAGAGAATATTTCTTAAAAGTCTGTAGAGGAGGAAGATTAATATGATGGTGGTACAGACCCTAGATCTTTTGAAGCTCAGTTTTTTCTCGAGTTTTGTATTAAAAAAAGGGGGGAAAGGTTTGGGAAGGACCGTGGAAAAAAAGAGACAATAGGGATAAGAAACGGAAGCAAGCTAAACGCAGCCCGATGCAGATGAAGTGGAGTTTAAGGGTTTTAATCAGAAAAGTGTATAAATCCAAGTTGACCGCTGCCTGAGGAAAACTACAAATAATGAACTTGCTAAAGATCTGGTTATCGAAAACATTGGTGATTCAAATGAACGTCTTAGAATATTTCCGAGGATCACAAGAGAAAACTATTTTAAATATTGTCAAAAAAGACAATTTTCATCATCATAATGTCCTCTGCCAAGAATTTTCCGAACCTGGAGAAATCTTGAATATCTTTCATTCGACGAAACTGATGACAGCCAACTTTAGAGTTCACGGAGCAATTACCCTTAAAGATCGGTTTGAAAAGGGAGGAACAGAATTACTGCCGTCCGACCAAAATTACTGAATATTTTTAGGTATCAATTACTTAATTTCACTGCAGAATAACAAGAAACTAATATCCTTCTCAATAATTATCCAGGTAATAGCAACTACCCAACCCGCCAAGTTTCACAAGGGAAACAACTCTTCGCACAATTCTCCGATGGTCGTCCATGTCGAACTCCGCAAATTTAAGTGAATATTCTGTAACAAAAGCATAAACCGGTTTAAGAACGGAAGGTGCCAAGGAATGGTCCTTTCTTACGTGACAGTGCCGAACGGCTCTTACTGTCTCTCGTATCAATTTTTCCATCAGGCGTCTCGTCCTTCTGTAGTCTACAGACAGAGATGTAATGAATATCTCACATAAATAAAATAATTTTATTAATGTATTTTATCGTATTAAAGGTAAGAAAGCAGCCGAATGTCTATGATACGAAAAATGTACTTATATTCTCTGAATAAAACCGTTCGTTAACCAGTTCACCAAATAGGAAACAAAAATCAACCTATGATTCTCCAGTTGAGCCACTTCGTCAAACGTGGTAGAGAAATCGTGGTCCAGAGTTCCATTCCACCATTTTGCTAGAACCTCTCTGTTCCCCTCGACCAGGTCGCTGAAGTAGATGTCTGTGGAACACGGAGCGGCGCTGATCGCGCTGTAGACGGTCGGTCCTGTGCCCACATCCAGCAAAGTTCTTCCGCTATCTCCTGAAGGTAACAAAATTAATGGAGCTTACAATATATAAGTAATCCCAAAGTGTAAGCCAAGTTTAATTTTAATTTAATTATATGAAATAACCTGCTTTAAAAGTCAGATGTGGAATTATATAGTTATAATTCACGAATAATTAACAAATATATTTAAATATATTAATTGATTCCTTTTAGGAGACAGCAGAAGGGGCTCCCTTGTAGGGACACATTTATTGCAATCTTATCTTTCACGTAATACAGAGCTTTCATTTTCTTTGTTTGTACAATAAAAGTACTTCTTTGACAATTATTCAGAAAACCTCAGCAAAAATACTATTTACGGATAAGTAATTATTTTCTCTGCCCGTATTTGGTTTTCCCATTAACAAATCTATTTTCATGTATGCATCACATATAAATATTCTAAGAGCGGCTCATTGTTAAGATTCAGAGAGCAGCCGCCATTTCGAAGGAGCACATCAGAAATACGTTTGCTCAGTTATTTATGATTAATTCTGGGTGGAACCTTGAGGGCCGAGATGAGACCCTTGTAAAAGGGTTGATACAGGGGAGAGCGTTAGACAGATCCGGATCGCGTCAGCACTCGAAATCAACTAATATCCTATGTATTCTTTATTCCGACCCCTTTATTTGAGCAAATATTGAATCACAAAGGATCTCATTGTTATTTAGAGGATAATAACATCTATATTTGAACAACAGCCCAATAATTTACCTTCCGCGAAAAACGTCGGCAGCTGTAAGATTTCTTGTAAACAGAAGACAGAGTTACACAGAACGAACGATGATGGGCGACTCGTCAAAACTCATTTACCTTTTATCAATAATAAACCGCAGTGTAAATAATTAATTTATGAATCTTTACCTGACGGATGAAAATGAACTTTATGCAAAGAACGTCGGCGATGAAAGTAACATCACTTTCCTTAATCGTTTCACAAAACTTGATGGGTTTTCTGTTTGTGTATTTTAGGTGAGATGTGTTGCTGAGACAGGAATACAGACAGGGCGTCACGTTGTCATAGGGTCCGCTATATATGTCACCTTAATATGTATATAGGCATATACCAACTACTATATAACTATTATTCTTAGTTGAAGGTATGTAACGATATAAACCACCGGTCATTTTTCGTATCTCTCGAATGATTCACACAAAAATAATCGTCCTGTCTTCAGGATCCCAGATGTGGACAAAGTTAAGGAAATATAGACGGGAAGTACACTTAACTATACTTTGATGCATTAGTAACGTAAGTAATTTGTTATAATGATGAGAATTGTGATCGATCTAACGAAGGTCAGACTCTCTGAACAGAGATGGACTTGGCTCCTGTGATGGTGTTATTATAGTATTTGTTCCTGACTCTCTGGAAATATTTAGCGATAAACATTCATGCTACGTTACACATTACGGAAAGTCTTTAGCAGTGACCCCTAAACGGAGGAAGCGAATAGTTGCTACCTTCGACCTGAACTGTCAAAGTTGTTTGGTCGACTGCGCACCGTCTAAAGAGATGAGACAAAGAACAGTCTCTCTCTCTCTCTCTCTCTCCTCTCTCGCCTCTCTCTCTCTCGCTCTCTCTCTCTCCCTCCTCTCTCTCTCTCTCTCTCTTCTCTCTCTCTCTCCTCTCTCTCTCCCTCTCCTCGCCTCTCTCTCTCTCGGTTTTGAGGTTAATTCACGTCTTTCAGCAAGGAATGAGCTCGTGTTTAACATTAATTCAACTCTGTTCAGCCGAAAGTTACCTGCTTCAATTCAACTGTTAAGAATGAACTCGAAAGTGACAACTGACAGAAAAGAAAACAGTTCTTCACCGCTAAAAAAGTCTCGTGTAGCCATTTCAGAGCCGTTTTCCTGTCTTTATTCAGCTCGGTGTAGAAAGTTTGGAGGAATCTGTAGGCGTCAAAGTCTTTCCCGTAGTCAGTGGACATTTCTCTCGGAGGTCTACTGAAAATAAACATAATTAGAATGGATGAGTGATGTTTATTATGTATATCTAACAGATCATGACAGGTGACAATCATATGGTCGAATAATTCTGTCGATAACCTAATAAACCCACAAATTATGAAGGGATCTCACAATATGTAAAATTACAGTAAATCCTCCTGTGTTTGAATAATTCGGATGATGGAATTGTCACGGAATGGCGAAATATGAATGATCTTCAGATGAGACTGAAACAAACGAATTAATGTGATTTTTAGTGTTTGTGGTTTATATTATTGAGATAATTAAGCTGACTTCACACAAATTTTCATGGTTCAATAATTCAAACCGCTGGAACATCGTCCACAAATCTTGAACAAAGTGGGTGCTGTTCAATAGAATGTGCACCTTTGTAAACAGAAAATTACATTTACTCTATAGTTCTGTGACCATTGTCTTTGTAAACTGGCGAAAGTCTCGTAATTCACTTTCAGTCCTGGACCAGTTGTTTTCTTGCAGGATGACGAGTCTTAGATTCATAATCGCTTTCATTTCGAATCAAAAGTACAGAATCTTCAGTAAACAAAAAATTCTTCATGGTGTTTCTGACTTATTCAGATATATTAATTTATTTATAAAATTTTAAAATTATGTCTTACAAATCTATTTCCTCACATTATAAACTGAATTTCATTTTTAAAAAACGATTCCACTCGAATTGTCAGCAAATGTCGACTTTGAAGAAACCAATAGGTAATCTCAGACAATGCTTGTGCATTCTGAATCTAAAATGTGTGAATAACTTTTCACAATTTTTAATTACCAACCCCTCATCCAAGATTTTGCATTTATTAGAAAAAATATTTTTAAAAAGAAAACCAAATTAATCGAAATAATCAACATTTTTAAAAATTTTCACCCAGTAATCCAGTGTGTATCATGTAAGTTTAGATATAAAAGAAAATCTTTCATTACGTTTACTGGAATAGTATCTCCCTTAAATGTCTCAGTCATCTATCATATTTTCCTAAATCGATGCCACAAAGAAGCTATTTCCATCCAAAAAACAATAACAAATCGTAAAGGATGATCGTCGGATATGTTTAGAATCTCCCTGGAATACTCATAACTGTACACTTATCCAGTAAGTCCAGGTTTAAAGCAATTTAGTAATTGGAAACCACATCTGTTTTTTAGAAAGACAATTAACGAAGACCTTTCTGACAGATTTCAGCAAACGGTCAGATATGAGGGCTAGATTGTCATGGATTTTCAATTCATTCTTGCACGATGGAAAGGCATCTGCCTTCTGGCTGGGATAATAATCTCAAGACAGACCACCTTTTCAAACTACCAACAAAAACGTTGAGATCCGCTGCCATTAATCTTCATTTGAATAAGACTATATATTACACCACTCATTTCAAAACAGGGTGGAAGAGAAGTCGAGGCAATCCAACTTACTGAATTTGTAGACCAAACCTGCAGTAAATCTAGTTCGACGTTTTGGCATCAACTGATCATCGGCTGGGATAATCCGTCCACGTCTCTCTATCCGATAAAACAAAAACTTCCCAGAGTTAAGGAAGAATCTGAACTCATACAAACTCTCATTCATCCATTGCCAAACGTGGAGACGGCTATTCGACCTGTGACTGACGGATTGGCACTAAACTGTTTTTCTCTATCTTCTATTCTCTCTCCAAACTAGCATGCTGAAATAATGACATCTGGCTACCTGTCGAATCATGTTTCATTCTATATGTATCACACGGTAGGAAAAGGAATGTCGTTTATATGATAAAGAGGCGAGCCATACATGTATTATTGGAAACATCACAAGACCTATAAAGTTGTTAACGTCCTGGCAATATTTATATTTTATAATTATGGTCTTTTAATTA
>JACATO010002621.1:0-10795 GCA_018389105.1 Nautilus pompilius
GCAAGTCAATTTAGCAGGTATAAAAGTGGCATTAAATTAGAAGTATAAAACGCAGCATCAGTTTCGGAAATTATAAACGAACATTAAATTCAACAGGTATTAAAGAACATCAGTTCAGAAGATATAAACGAACATCAATTCCATAGTAATAAACGAGTATTAGATCAAAACTTATAAACGTCCAATTACATCAGCGTGTTTTTAAGACAGGTGCATCAATTCAACAGGTAATAAAAGTGCATCAGTTCGGAAATTATAAACGATCAGCAATTCAGATGTTATAATCGACTATTAGAACAGAAAAAAAGAAGAAATATAACTACAGAATGTTGATAATGAGCGTCAGTTCATAATTACAAAGGAGCATATAAGTTCAGAAGTTATAAAGGAGCATCAATTTCACAAGGTATAAAAGAGCATCAGTTCAGCATTTAAAACATCCATGAATTTCAGCAATTTTAGACAGCAACAATTCAGCATTTTTAGACATGCAAGCAAATTAGCAGGTTATAAAAGTGCATTAAATCAGAAGTTATAAACGCGCATCAGTTCGGAAATTAATAAACGAACATTAAATTCAACAGGTATTAAAGAACATCAGTTCAGAAGATATAAAGAACGAACATCAATTCACAAGTAATAAACGAGTTTTAAGATCAAAGTTACATCAGGTTCAGCGTTTTAGACATGCAGTCAATCAAAGGCAGGTATAAAATGCATCGTTCGGAAAATTATAAACGATCATCAATTCAGATGTTATAATCGACTATTTGAACAGAAAAAACGAAAGAATATAACTACAGAATGTTACATTCAGCGTCAGTTCATAAATTACAAAGGAGCATTAGTTCAGAAGTTATAAAGGAGCAATCAATTCTCAAGGTATAAAAGTGCATCAATTCAGCAGTTGTAGACATGCATCAGTTTGGAAGTTATATATTAGCATCAATTCAGATGTTAATCGACTATTAGAACAGAATAAGAAAGAAATATAACTACAGAATGTTACAAACGACGCGTCAGTTTCATAAGTTACAAAGGAATATTAGTTCAGAAGTTATAAATGAGCAATAGTTTAGGCATTTATAAACATCCATCAATTAAGCAGTTTTAGACATGCATCAATTTAGGGAGGTATAAAAGTGCATCAGTTGGAAGTTATAAACGAGAAATAAACTTACAAGATATAAACGAGCATCAATTCATAATTTATATAACGAGTATTAGATCAAAAGTTATAGAACGTCGATTACATCGAGCTGTTTTAGACATGAATCAATTTAAACAGGTATAAATGCATCAGTTCGAAGTTACAAACGAACAAACGATCAATTCAGATGTTATAATCGACTATTAGAACAGAAATAAGAAAGAAATATAACTACAGAATGTTATAAACGAGCGTCAGTTCATAAATTACAAAGGAGCATTAGTTCAGAAGTTATAAAGGAGCATCAATTCACAAGGTATAAAAGAGCATCAGTTCAGCATTTATAAACATCCATGAATTCAGCAATTTTAGACATGCAACAATTCAGCAGTTTTAGACATGCATCAATTTAGCAGGTATAAAAGTGCATTAAATCAGAAGTTATAAACGCGCATCAGTTCGGAAATTATAAACGAACATTAAATTCAACAGGTATTAAAGAACATCAGTTCAGAAGATATAAACGAACATCAATTCACAAGTAATAAACGAGTTTTAGATCAAAAGTTACATCAGCTGTTTTAGACATGCATCAATTCAACAGGTATAAAATGCATCAGTTCGGAAATTATAAACGATCATCAATTCAGATGTTATAATCGACTATTTGAACAGAAAAAACGAAAGGAATATAACTACAGAATGTTACATTCAAGCGTCAGTTCATAAATTACAAAGGAGCATTAGTTCAGAAGTTATAAGGAGCATCATCATTCTCAAGGTATAAAAGTGCATCAATTCAGCAGTTGTAGACATGCATCAGTTTGGAAGTTATATATTAGCATCAATTCAGATGTTATATCGACTATTAGAACAGAAATAAGAAAGAATATAACTACAGAATGTTACAAACGAGCGTCAGTTCATAAGTTACAAAGGAATATTAGTTCAGAAGTTATAATGAGCAATAGTTTAGCATTTATAAACATCCATCAATTAAGCAGTTTTAGACATGCATCAATTTAGGAGGTATAAAAGTGCATCAGTTTGGAAGTTATAAACGAGAATAAACTTACAAGATATAAACGAGCATCAATTCATAATTTATATAACGAGTATTAGATCAAAAGTTATAAACGTCGATTACATCAGCTGTTTTAGACATGAATCAATTTAACAGGTATAAAATGCATCAGTTCGAAAGTTACAAACGATCATCAATTCAGATGTTATAATCGAGTATTAGAACAGAAATAAGAAAGAAATATAACTACAGAATGTTATAAACGAGCGTCAGTTCATAAATTACAAAGGAGCATTAGTTCAGAAGTTATAAAGGAGCATCAATTCACAGGTATAAAAGAGCATCAGTTCAGCATTTAAAAACATCCATGAATTCAGCAATTTTAGACATGCATCAATTTAGCAGGTATAAAAGTGCATTAAATTAGAAGTTATAAACGCGCATCAGTTCGGAAATTATAAACGAACATTAATTCAACAGTATTAAAGAACATCAGTTCAGAAGATATAAACGAACATCAATTCACAAGTAATAAACGAGTTTTAGATCAAAAGTTACATCAGCTGTTTTAGACATGCATCAATTCAACAGGTATAAAATGCATCAGTTCGGAAATTATAAACGATCATCAATTCAGATGTTATAATCGACTATTTGAACAGAAAAAAACGAAAGGAATATAACTACACAGAATGTTACATTCAAGCGTCAGTTCATAAATTACAAAGGAGCATTAGTTCAGAAGTTATAAAGGAGCATCAATTCTCAAGGTATAAAAGTGCATCAATTCAGCAGTTGTAGACATGCATCAGTTTGGAAGTTATATATTAGCATCAATTCAGATGTTATAATCGACTATTAGAACAGAAATAAGAAAGAAATATAACTACAGAATGTTACAAACGAGCGTCAGTTCATAAGTTACAAAGGAATATTAGTTCAGAAGTTATAAATGAGCAATAGTTTAGCATTTATAAACATCCATCAATTAAGCAGTTTTAGACATGCATCAATTTAGGAGGTATAAAAGTGCATCAGTTTGGAAGTTATAAACGAGAATAAACTTACAAGATATAAACGAGCATCAATTCATAATTTATATAACGAGTATTAGATCAAAAGTTATAAACGTCGATTACATCAGCTGTTTTAGACATGCATCAGTTCGAAAGTTATAAACGATCATCAATTCAGATGTTATAATCGAGTATTAGAACAGAAATAAGAAAGAAATATAACTACATAATGTTATAAACGAGCGTCAGTTCATAAATTACAAAGGAGCATTAGTTCAGAAGTTATAAAGGAGCATCAATTCACAAGGTATAAAAGAGCATCAGTTCAGCATTTAAAAACATCCATGAATTCAGCAATTTTAGACATGCATCAATTTAGCAGGTATAAAAGTGCATTAAATCAGAAGTTATAAACGCGCATCAGTTCGGAAATTATAAACGAACATTAAATTCAACAGGTATTAAAGAACATCAGTTCAGAAGATATAAACGAACATCAATTCACAAGTAATAAACGAGTTTTAGATCAAAAGTTACATCAGCTGTTTTAGACATGCATCAATTCAACAGGTATAAAATGCATCAGTTCGGAAATTATAAACGATCATCAATTCAGATGTTATAATCGACTATTTGAACAGAAAAAACGAAAGAAATATAACTACAGAATGTTACATTCAAGCGTCAGTTCATAAATTACAAAGGAGCATTAGTTCAGAAGTTATAAAGGAGCATCAATTGTCAAGGTATAAAAGTGCATCAATTCAGCAGTTGTAGACATGCATCAGTTTGGAAGTTATATATTAGCATCAATTCAGATGTTATAATCGACTATTAGAACAGAAATAAGAAAGAAATATAACTACAGAATGTTACAAACGAGCGTCAGTTCATAAGTTACAAAGGAATATTAGTTCAGAAGTTATAAATGAGCAATAGTTTAGCATTTATAAACATCCATCAATTAAGCAGTTTTAGACATGCATCAATTTAGGAGGTATAAAAGTGCATCTGTTTGGAAGTTATAAACGAGAATAAACTTATAAGATATAAACGAGCATCAATTCATAATTTATATAACGAGTATTAGATCAAAAGTTATAAACGTCGATTACATCAGCTGTTTTAGACATGCATCAATTTAACAGGTATAAAATGCATCAGTTCGAAAGTTATAAACGATCATCAATTCAGATGTTATAATCGAGTATTAGAACAGAAATAAGAAAGAAATATAACTACAGAATGTTATAAACGAGCGTCAGTTCATAAATTACAAAGGAGCATTAGTTCAGAAGTTATAAAGGAGCATCAATTCACAAGGTATAAAAGAGCATCAGTTCAGCATTTAAAAACATCCATGAATTCAGCAATTTTAGACATGCATCAATTTAGCAGGTATAAAAGTGCATTAAATTAGAAGTTATAAACGCGCATCAGTTCGGAAATTATAAACGAACATTAAATTCAACAGATATTAAAGAACATCAGTTCAGAAGATATAAACGAACATCAATTCAAAGTAATAAACGAGTATTAGATCAAAAGTATAAACGTCAATTACATCAGCTGTTTTAGACATGCATCAATTCAACAGGTATAAAATGCATCAGTTCGGAAATTATAAACGATCATCAATTCAGATGTTATAATCGACTATTTGAACAGAAAAAACGAAGGAATATAACTACAGAATGTTACATTCAAGCGTCAGTTCATAAATTACAAGGAGCATTAGTTCAGAAGTTATAAAGGAGCATCAATTCTCAAGGTATAAAAGTGCATCAATTCAGCAGTTGTAGACATGCATCAGTTTGGAAGTTATATATTAGCATCAATTCAGATGTTATAATCGACTATTAGAACAGAAATAAGAAAGAAATATAACTACAGAATGTTACAAACGAGCGTCAGTTCATAAGTTACAAAGGAATATTAGTTCAGAAGTTATAAATGAGCAATAGTTTAGCATTTATAAACATCCATCAATTAAGCAGTTTTAGACATGCATCAATTTAGGAGGTATAAAAGTGCATCAGTTTGGAAGTTATAAACGAGAATAAACTTACAAGATATAAACGAGCATCAATTCATAATTTATATAACGAGTATTAGATCAAAAGTTATAAACGTCGATTACATCAGCTGTTTTAGACATGCATCAGTTCGAAAGTTATAAACGATCATCAATCAGATGTTATAATCGAGTATTAGAACAGAAATAAGAAAGAAATATAACTACAGAATGTTATAAACGAGCGTCAGTTCATAAATTACAAAGGAGCATTAGTTCAGAAGTTATAAAGGAGCATCAATTCACAAGGTATAAACAGCATCAGTTCAGCATTTAAACATCCATGAATTCAGCAATTTTAGACATGCATCAATTTAGCAGGTATAAAAGTGCATTAAATCAGAAGTTATAAACGCGCATCAGTTCGGAAATTATAAACGAACATTAAATTCAACAGGTATTAAAGAACATCAGTTCAGAAGATATAAACGAACATCAATTCATAAGTAATAAACGAGTATTAGATCAAAACTTAAAACGTCAATTACATCAGCTGTTTTAGACATGCATCAATTCAACAGGTATAAAATGCATCAGTTCGGAAATTATAAACGATCATCAATTCAGATGTTATAATCGACTATTTGAACAGAAAAACGAAAGGAATATAACTACAGAATGTTACATTCAAGCGTCAGTTCATAAATTACAAAGGAGCATTAGTTCAGAAGTTATAAAGGAGCATCAATTCTCAAAAGGTATAAAAGTGCATCAATTCAGCAGTTGTAGACATGCATCAGTTTGGAAGTTATATATTAGCATCAATTCAGATGTTATAATCGACTATTAGAACAGAAATAAGAAAGAAATATAACTACAGAATGTTACAAACGAGCGTCAGTTCATAAGTTACAAAGGAATATTAGTTCAGAAGTTATAAATGAGCAATAGTTTAGCATTTATAAACATCCATCAATTAAGCAGTTTTAGACATGCATCAATTTAGGAGGTATAAAAGTGCATCAGTTTGGAAGTTATAAACGAGAATAAACTTACAAGATATAAACGAGCATCAATTCATAATTTATATAACGAGTATTAGATCAAAAGTTATAAACGTCGATTACATCAGCTGTTTTAGACATGCATCAATTTAACAGGTATAAAATGCATCAGTTCGAAAGTTATAAACGATCATCAATTCAGATGTTATAATCGAGTATTAGAACAGAAATAAGAAAGAAATATAACTACAGAATGTTATAAACGAGCGTCAGTTCATAAATTACAAAGGAGCATTAGTTCAGAAGTTATAAAGGAGCATCAATTCACAAGGTATAAACAGCATCAGTTCAGCATTTAAACATCCATGAATTCAGCAATTTTAGACATGCATCAATTTAGCAGGTATAAAAGTGCATTAAATCAGAAGTTATAAACGCGCATCAGTTCGGAAATTATAAACGAACATTAAATTCAACAGGTATTAAAGAACATCAGTTCAGAAGATATAAACGAACATCAATTCATAAGTAATAAACGAGTATTAGATCAAAAGTATAAACGTCAATTACATCAGCTGTTTTAGACATGCATCAATTCAACAGGTATAAAATGCATCAGTTCGGAAATTATAAACGATCATCAATTCAGATGTTATAATCGACTATTTGAACAGAAAAAACGAAAGAATATAACTACAGAATGTTACATTCAAGCGTCAGTTCATAAATTACAAAGGAGCATTAGTTCAGAAGTTATAAAGGAGCATCAATTGTCAAGGTATAAAAGTGCATCAATTCAGCAGTTGTAGACATGCATCAGTTTGGAAGTTATATATTAGCATCAATTCAAATGTTATAATCGACTATTAGAACAGAAATAAGAAAGAAATATAACTACAGAATGTTACAAACGAGCGTCAGTTCATAAGTTACAAAGGAATATTAGTTCAGAAGTTATAAATGAGCAATAGTTTAGCATTTATAAACATCCATCAATTAAGCAGTTTTAGACATGCATCAATTTAGGAGGTATAAAAGTGCATCAGTTTGGAAGTTATAAACGAGAATAAACTTACAAGATATAAACGAGCATCAATTCATAATTTATATAACGAGTATTAGATCAAAAGTTATAAACGTCGATTACATCAGCTGTTTTAGACATGCATCAATTTAACAGGTATAAAATGCATCAGTTCGAAAGTTATAAACGATCATCAATTCAGATGTTATAATCGAGTATTAGAACAGAAATAAGAAAGAAATATAACTACATATGTTATAAACGAGCGTCAGTTCATAAATTACAAAGGAGCATTAGTTCAGAAGTTATAAAGGAGCATCAATTCACAAGGTATAAAAGAGCATCAGTTCAGCATTTAAAAACATCCATGAATTCAGCAATTTTAGACATGCATCAATTTAGCAGGTATAAAAGTGCATTAAATTAGAAGTTATAAACGCGCATCAGTTCGGAAATTATAAACGAACATTAAATTCAACAGGTATTAAAGAACATCAGTTCAGAAGATATAAACGAACATCAATTCATAAGTAATAAACGAGTATTAGATCAAAACTTATAAACGTCAATTACATCAGCTGTTTTAGACATGCATCAATTCAACAGGTATAAAATGCATCAGTTCGGAAATTATAAACGATCATCAATTCAGATGTTATAATCGACTATTAGAACAGAAAAAAGAAAGAAATATAACTACAGAATGTTATAAATGAGCGTCAGTTCATAAATTACAAAGGAGCATTAGTTCAGAAGTTATAAAGGAGCATCAATTCTCAAGGTATAAAAGTGCATCAATTCAGCAGTTATAGACATGCATCAGTTTGGAAGTTATAAAGGAGATAAATTCACTATTTATAAACGATCTTCTATTCACAAGTTTGAGAATTCACCATTTAAGCAGGTATAAAATGCATTAGGTCAGAATTATAACGAACATTAATTCAAAATGCATTAAGAACATCAGTTCAGCAGATATAAACGAACATCAGTTCACAAGTTATAAATGAGCATCACTTCAGCATTATAAACATCCATCAATTCAGCAGTTTAGACATGCATCAATTTAGGAAGGTATAAAAGTGCATTAGGTCAGAATTATAAAGCGCATCAATTCATAAGTTATATAACGAGTATTAGATCAAAAGTTATAAAAGTCGCTTACATCAGCTGTTTTAGACATGCATCAATTCAGCAGTTGTAGACATGCATCAGTTCGAAGTTATATACGAGCATCATTCAGATGTTATAATCGATATTAGAACAAAAAAAGAAAGAAATATAACTACAGAATGTTATAAACGAGCGTCAGTTCATAAATTACAAAGGAGCATCATTCACAAGGTATAAAAGAGCATCAGTTCACATTTATAAACATCCATGAATTCAGCAATTTTAGACATGCATCAATTCAGCAGTTTTAGACATGCATCAATCAACAGGTATAAAATGCATCAGTTCGAAGTTATAAACGATCATCAATTCAGATGTTATAATCGAGTATTAGAACAGAAAAAAGAAAGAAATATAACTACAGAATGTTATAAACGAGGGTCAGTTCATAATTACAAACAAACCTGCATTAGTTTGGAAGTTATAAAGGAGCATCAATTCACAAGGTATAAATGAGCAGTTCAGCACTTATAAACATCCATCAATTCAGCAGTTTTAGACATGCATCAATTTAGCAGGTATAAAAGTGCATTAGGTCAGAATTTATAAAAGCGCATCAATTCATGTTATATAACGAGTATTAGATCAAAAGTTATAAACGTCGCTTACATCAGCTGTTTTAGACATGCATCAATTCAGCAGCTATAAAATGCATCAGTTCGAAAGTTATAAACGAGCATCAATTCAGATGTTATAATCGAGCAATAGAAAAGAAATAAGAAAGAAATATAACTTCAGAATGTTATAAACGAGCGTCAGTTCATAAATTACAAGGAGCATTAGTTCAGAAGTTATAAAAGAGCATCAGTTCAGCATTTATAAACAGCCATCAATTCAACAGTTTTAGAGATGTATCAATTCAGCAGTTTTAGACATGCATCAATTTAGCAGGTATAAAAGTGCATTAAATCAGAAGTTATAAACGCGCATCAGTTCGGAAATTATAAACGAACATTAAATTCAACAGGTATTAAAGAACATCAGTTCAGAAGATATAAACGAACATCAATTCACAAGTAATAAACGAGTATTAGATCAAAAGTTACATCAGCTGTTTTAGACATGCATCAATTCAACAGGTATAAAATGCATCAGTTCGGAAATTATAAACGATCATCAATTCAGATGTTATAATCGACTATTTGAACAGAAAAAAGAAAGAAATATAACTACAGAATGTTACATCAAGCGTCAGTTCATAAATTACAAAGGAGCATTAGTTCAAAGTTATAAAGGAGCATCAATTCTCCAGGTATAAAAGTGCATCAATTCAGCAGTTGTAGACATGCATCAGTTTGGAAGTTATATATTAGCATCAATTCAGATGTTATAATCGACTATTAGAACAGAAAAAAGAAAGAAATATAACTACAGAATGTTACAAACGAGCGTCAGTTCATAAGTTACAAAGGAGCATCAGTTCACAAGTTATAAATGAGCATAGTTCACATTTATAAACATCCATCAATTAAGCAGTTTTAGACATGCATCAATTTAGGAGGTATAAAAGTGCATCAATCAGAAGTTATAAACGCTCATCAGTTCGGAATATAAACGAATTAATTCAACAGTTATAAAGAACATCAGTTCAGAAGATATAAACGAACATCAATTCATAAGTAATAAACAGTATTAGATCAAAAGTTACATCAGCTGTTTTAGACATGCATCAATTCAACAGGTATAAAATGCATCAGTTCGAAAGTTATAAACGATCATCAATTCAGTGTTTATAATCGACTATTAGAACAGAAATAAGAAAGAAATATAACTACAGAATGTTATAAACGAGGTCAGTTCATAAATTACAAAGGAGCATTAGTTCAGAAGTTATAAAGGAGATAATTCACTATTTATAAACGATCTTCTATTCACAGTTTTAGATATTCCACCAATTTAGCAGGTATAAAAGTGCAACAGTTCAGAAGTTATAAACGAGAAATAAACTTACAAGATATAAACGAGCATCAATTCATAAGTTATATAATGAGTATTAGATCAAAAGTTATAAACGTCAATTACATCAGCTGTTTTAGACATGCATCAATTCAGCAGCTATAAAATGCATCAGTTCGAAATTTATAAACAAGCATCAATTCAGATGTTATAATCGACTATTAGAACAGAAAAAGAAAGAAATATAACTACAGAATGTTACAATCAAGCGTCAGTTCATAAAACAAAGAAATACAAAGGAGCATTAGTTCGAAAGTTATAAACGAGCATCAATTCAGGTGTTATAATCGAGTATTAGAACCGAAATAAGAAAGAAAATATAACTACAGAATGTTATAAACGAGCGTCAGTTCATAAGTTACAAAGGAATATTAGTTCAGAAGTTATAAATGAGCATCAGTTCAGCATTTAATAAACATCCATCAATTCAGCAG